>JAPMLY010000277.1:77500-163022 GCA_026401115.1 Tetraselmis chui | reverse complement strand
TGTGTGTCTGTGTCCGCATGTGCGTGTGTCTATGTGCGTGTGAGTGTGTGTGAGTGTATGTGTCTGCATGTGTGTTTTGTGTGTGTGTGTGTGTCTGTTTGTTTGTGTATGTGCGTGCTTGTATACGCATCTGCTTGTGCATGTGTGTGTGTGTGCGTGTGTGTGTGTGTGTGTGTGTGTGTGTGTGTGTGTGTGTGTGTGTGTTTCTTGTGTGTGTGCGTGCTTGTATACGCATCTACTTGTATGATATCGTAGAGCCTCTTGGAATGGGAATACTTATCATTCCGCGGTCTTTTACAGTGTTAAACCACGCCAGCTTTGTCTAGCAGTCCACTCCGTCCCACACCCATCCACTCGAGGCGCCAGGCCAGTTTGCACCCAAGGTCTCGCTAATAGCCCGATGGACGCGAGGGAGCGACGCGAGGGGAAGACGCTTTGGGCACCACATGATGTTACTAAAGCGTGAATCGCCCAGATAAGCCGAAGCCACGCCACTTTCCTCATCTATGATCATATGGTATTTGGTTACAAGGGAATCGCGCGGGACAGGCACGGTATGCACCATTTTTAAGCCTAACCCGACAACATCGATAGAATCAAGCGCTTCCCCGTTAGGCGGATTCGCCGCCGCATGGCGTGCACATGTTAGTGCACGGGTTGCCCCGCCGACACCCTCTACTCCTTCTACCTCCGCCGCATTTGCGGTTGCATGAGACTTCGGGGTTGGGGGATTGCTATAGTCACTCACGATGCTTGCATGGGAGGCTCGGGAGTCGGGGGTTGTTGTTCGGGATGGTGGTCTCTCTACCCCCGCCATTACTCTCGCTTCGCTCTTCACTTTCTAACTCCAGGCTGCGTCCACCGCCTGAAAGACGCCTCATTGCGTTCCCAAGCCTACCGAGTATCCCAAAATTAGGCGAGTCTGCCATTGTGCTACCTTTGGTTTTCGGCACCCAAGTGACAACACGCGAGATGACCTCTAAAAGCAAAATCGAGCGAGCATCTTGCGGGCGGAGGTTCCAACGGAAGGCTCAAGAAGTTGAGATATAATATACTAGTTTCTGTCCTACGCCCGTAGGACCAGATAGCCGATTTTGGCCGATTTCATCCTGTCCTGCGACTGAGGCGTAGGACGGAATGGTACGGATGGGAAAGTAAAAGTACGTAGGCCGAAATTGCTTCTGTACGTTTTTGTACAGGTTAGCGATTTATCTCGTCCTAAATCTCGTCCTGCGTTTGCGAAAGGCGCGTATTCGCATCTGTCCTCAGTTGCAAATAGGCGAGTCAGTGTTGACAGCCTTCCCTCCCTCCACATTTTTTGTTGACTCCTCGAAAACATCCCATTTTGGATCAGAGTCTATCCTATGGCGAGCTTGGCGCGCATGGGAGTGCTCCTGCTGGTGTGCCTTCTCTCTCTGGCGCGTGCCGCCGAGGCCAAAGAGAAGGGGAGCTTCGTGAAAGAGTACAACAACGTGCGTACTACGACGCGCGGTGCCGTCACCACTCCACCGCATATCGCGCCCCAATATGAGTGTCTCACTTCACTGCAAAGAAGGCAGGCTGCTGTGGGGAGAATTTACTGGCCCGCGTGTGCCAGTCGCCAAGTGTGCCTTCGCTAGTATTTTGTAGCGGATTCTTCAGCGCGTCCTTAGGTCTTCGTTTGTGATCTGCAGGCCAACTTTGCGGAGAACATCAATTCGCCCAAGTGGCAGCTAGTGGAGTTTTACGGTACGTCGTCCAAGTTTTTTTCTGCTAATGCTCGCGCCGCGGTGATGTTAGCTAGCCGTGTTTCGGCTCGCGGTTTGCTGAGCCCTCTTCGCTTGCCACCCCCAGCGCCGTGGTGCGGTCACTGCAAGTCCCTGGCCCCGGAGTACGAGAAGACGGCTAAGCATTTCAACAAGGAGCAGAAAAAGGTACGCGCTGCCCGCCTCTTAGCCTGTACCTGGTACAGGACGCGTACGCGAGAACACACTCGCTGGTTCGTTGCTCCACCGCACTCCCCGTCCACACGCTCGCTGTATAACCTGCGCGCCAATGTTGTTGCTACGTAGAACAATGCGTTCCAAGATGTGGCCATTGTGAAAGTGGACGCGGACTCCGAGAAGGAGCTGGGCTCCAAGTTCGGCGTGAGCGGTTTCCCCACCCTCAAGATTTTCAAGGATGGCGAGTTCTTTGAGGACTACGTCGGCGGACGGACGTGGAAGGACATGGCGGCGGCCATGAGGGTGCGGGCCTGCGACTGCCTACACGTTGCCACTGGGAGTCACACCCGCCCACCTCCACACTTCAATGAGCCTCTGATCGACCACCGTCTCATCTGTCGCATTGTGTCACGTCATGCAGGTCCGTTCCAAAGAGGGCGATGCATACGAATCCGCCACAGGGAAGAGCACAGCGTAGAGCGTGTCGCAGCGCGTGTCAGGACCCCATTTCCGGTCCCGGACCCCAATCTCGGCCAGTCCCACAGGTCTGCTCGACCAAAACGTCAAACCCGCTGTAACACACGCGATCCATCTGTTCCAGCGCTGCGGCTCTCTGTATATCGTATTGTGAAGCTATAAAGTGATGCAATTCTCCCGCCAGTAATGTGGTCGCATGAAGAACGCCACCTATGCAGTCAGTGCTTAGCGCGAGCACTTCGAAAACGCGTTACAGGGGAGGCCTATATCTGTTGCATCATATAGCAAAGGGGAAAGGGTTTGGGGTTATATCTATGTTCCCATTGCGTCATCCATTGCGTCCCATCGCGATTCGCCACCTACTCACTCGCGCACACACAGGCCACCTCCTCCCCAGTTTCTGATTGGAGTGGTGGCAAGTGTGTGTGCCCATTGCGTGCTCTAACATTTACCTCGTCCGTTTGAATGGAATGCTGCTTCCTTACAACTCACTCGGCGGTCCCTCCGGCCGGCGCGACGAGCGGCAATGCCGAGTCCACGGAATCCGACGACTCTACATCGATGGACACCTCCAGCTGGCGCTCCGCCGACCCCTCGTCGATCGCGGCATCCCTAGCCGCCTGAAGCAGCGGAGGCGTGTACCCTACTGCGCGCCCCTCAACCCCCGGCGCATCCACCTCCGAAGCCGGCGGTGACGTGGCCGCAAAGAACCAACTCAAATGTCGCGCCAAACTTGACACTCGCCGCCTGCCGACACAAAGGTAGCAGTGTTCAATCGTCTGTACAAAAGAGCACGAATGCAAAACTAGATACATACCAAATGGATGGTCAACGCACCACAGCGACGTGTCCCGCTCCCGCCCCGTTATCAGTGGTATCCGGGCGTCCCCCTCTCGCGACGCCGCCCGCGTTGGGGAGATAGGCTCATGGAAGCAACACTTCTTGGTGGCGTCGTGCTTGCAGATGGGGCAGAGCGGGCGGCGCATCATGAGCCACTGGTCGATGCAGTCTACGTGAAAGCGGTGCGCGCAGGGCAGCACGCGCAGCTTCTGTCCTGCCTCGTAATCGTCCAAACAAATCGCACATGTTTTTCGCGTCCCTCCGCCAAACAACCCTACTCAGTATGCACACAAACACACACACCTATCAGCCGTCAGGGCTACTTGACAGCATGAGTGAGCCAATAAAAAATATGGCACTATGAGTGCGCCAGTCCCGTCACCATCCCCCACCTGCATGCTCCTCTTCGTCCAATCGCTGCTGCTCGCTTTCCGCGGGCGCCTTGCCGTCCTTCTCCGCACTGCGCGACCCGCCGAACCTAAGCCTCCCGCACCCCAAAGCGCCGCTGTGCTCCTCGTCATGGATTATGACCGGCAGCGCCGCAATCTCTGAGGCTGTCATGCCGTCGTCACCACTGCAATGGAAGCCAAGGGGTCCAATGATTTGGCGGATGTGGACGCTACAAGAAACGGTTTGGAGGATGAATCAGCTGTGCGCTCACGCCTGATGGGCTGATGGCTACTGAATCAAAATTGAACGCCGCCACTGACGTCAAAGCAGGAGACATGGTACATTGACGTACCTTCGAATGAAGTAGAATGTGGAAATGACCACACAGACGGCGAGTACACCCGCCAGCGCGCTCATCAGCATGCTCCCCCATATGGCATCCAACTGTGTGCATGGATACACGATGCGTGAGGGAAAGATGCGCGCTAATGGATCCGGTACGTGCCCTTCCAATTGAAAGGATTTCAAGAAAAATGGGTGACTGGGGAAGGTAGCGTACGGCTGTGATGTTGACTATCGTTTCCCCCTCCTTCATCATCCTCTTGATCACCATTCCAGTGCGCTTGGAGACAAACACGGAGGGGATTCGGGGGTCCTCTGCCTCTGGCGGCTTCGACATGATGACGAGCGCCTCGAGGGTGTCATCGTACACGATCGCCGCCACTGCGCCCGCCTCCTGCGCATGTCGTACCTGTACACAGCACGTGAGCATGTTCAGGACACAGCCAGCCATCTGCTGCCTGTCATCTGCCACAACCTCATGGACTTTCCCTTTTAATCGGTAGGGGAGGTGGAAGGGGCTGCGGTGCGCTACACTGGAGGGGGAGGGCGGTAACGGGCTCACCTTTGCGTCGAAGGTGCAGTTGGGCTGCAGCCCCTGTGACCTAGTAATTAGTGCGATCCAGGGGTGGCTGCTGAGTGAGGCCTCCGAGGGATTGCTGTCCGCGCTCACCCTGGCCTGCACGACCCAGTCCGGGTCGATGTGATTCAGAGCCGTTGCCCCACTCCTATCGCCGCTGTCACGCTTTGATGGAAACGTGCCATTTCTGCTGAGCGCGTCCAGATCCTTCAGGCTGTTCCTCAGTGGCTGACATGCGTCTTCCGGGTCAGCCACCTGACGTGGGGAAGGCAACCGGGACAAAACCAATAATGAATTCGGGTGTTAGGCTTTAATAGGGTTTAGGGTTTGTTTTCGTTTGGTACAACGCCGAATCGGGCGAGACTCACCACCAGAAAGCCGGATATGCCCTCCGGCGGTAACCGGGGCCCGAAGTCGGAGGGCATATCTGCGAATGGATCCAGCGTGAAGTTTCCCGTCTGCAAGTGTCATACAAATATCGCGATATTGAGGCGCTGCGGCGCACCTTCACTGATCGGGCAGTGTCGTTTATTTTTTGGCCAAATGGAAAGGCAGAAATTAAACATGGCGGAAAAATATACGAAAATATAGACGTGTCTTGTTGGTGGAGGTCGAAGCGAAATGTTCGGCCTCGCAGGAAGCATACCGTACCTGAATCACAACACTTGACATGGCTGGCATGGCCCAACTGATGATTATTGCTAGCGCCAGCGGCCACATTTTGGAAATGTCTTCCTGCCTTCGCGTGTCTTCCTGCCTTATCGTTATGAGGTTTATCTCGCGCCGAGTGAAGCAGCCACTACCCCAAACAATTCAGACGCGTTTCGGCCACGTCGTTGCAAGCCGCACTGTCCAACCCAAATCACTTTCCTGAAGAACTTGAAGTAGGTTTTATCACTCGTAGAGCGAGCGGGTGTTCATGCGTGGTTGGCAAAGCGTCAGGGAGGCGGTGCAAAAGTCACTCGCCGGTATATTATGCGGCGCCCCACCGACCGAAAGCCCTGCCGAGTTCCTGCTCACTTTATATGCAAAACCAAAATACGCAAGACAGGGCAGGGACAAATCCCAGTGTATCCGGGGCGCGACTTAAACCTAAGTCACCTAGCTGTGCGAGTGTGCCTACGCGTGCTGACTGTTGAGTAACGAAGCGCGGCGCGTGCGGAGCCGGGCAGTTCCAGCGCGGCGGCCTTCGGGGCTGTGGAGCACGCCGAACAGCGAAGGCGCTCCGCCAATGATGCAGCCGCGTCGCCATCAAAGCGATGACACGGAGGACTGGTTAAGTAGTATATTGTGCCTTTCTATGGACATTCCCGCGTTTATGATGTACGTGCTACGGCTTTTTTTCTCGATGATTTTAAGTGGGTACAGGTACGTGCTCTGTTTTCTCCGACGTTTCGGGCTTCGCAGCTTCATTCCCCACCGTAGTAGGTTTGCGACTTGGTGACTAACACGACATCTCTATCGGTCCCAGGGAAGGGAGGGCGGAGAGAATGTTCTCAAGCCCTCGAGCCCATAAAAAGAAGTTGGCTGCCCTAAACAAAACTCGGATAGTCAAGGCAGTGCTTCTTTGGCTTCGGAGTAGTAGAGAGCCCCGAATAGGCTTGAACATTTTTTGCGGAAACAACGTTTGTGTGCGATATCTCGTTTAGAAACAGCAGGACGTGGTCGACCTAATGAACTACGAAGGGCACAAAATCTACACATGCAGCGGAAGACTACAGCGTCGTTGTCCTGTTGCGCATGTCGCTACTCGCCGCACGCGAAGACATCTAAGCATAACCTGCACCTGCTTTATCAAGAATTTGTTGTCGTGTGATAAGCCGCGAAGAGGTCTTAACTCTGTACGGGATTTAGTTTCATGTGCAAGAATGGACAGCGTCTCCCCTACGATATGATTGTCCACGTTGCACCGTTCCACACTACCCGTACTGTTCCGTGCACTTCGCGGACGATGACGTGGCACATCAATTGTCAAACGTACCGGGTCGTGAATCGTTGTCAGAATAATATACATCACACCAACGCAGTATGATGTTACTTATCCAATGGATAGTTCTGACGAATCACAACAGAGGTACAACTTAATTACAAAACAAGCAGTGGAGCCACCAAGAGAATGATAATTGACATCCCCCCCCCCCTCCCACAGGTTTGACCCCGGGGGACATGACGGCATGCTACAGCGTCAGCACCACCCTCTTGCAAATAGTCACGAAAACTGGATCCCAAACGGCCATGAATAACCACGGAAAGGCGTTACATGAACTCTAGGCGCATATCACCCAAGACCCGACGGAATGGAATAGAGGTATGTAGACCGGCGAACAAACTCCTTCATGTGGGTATGGATCCCCGAGCGCAATTAGTAGGAGTCTGAACCACTCATACTAGAAATCGACGAATAAACATCAAATGATAATATATAGATGAATAGCCAAACGATAAACCATCTCGAACGCCATAGGGCTCAACCGACCTCCATCGATCCTCCAAGGCAAAAGGGTATTGGTCATGCATGAACCGACTAAACCGAGGGGATTTTTCACATGCCTTCCTTCCCCAACTCTGGCACGACCGGAGTCGCACATGAGTAGAGGTTGGGTCATTATCAAAATTTTCTAAAGGTTAGGTAGGAAGATTCTCTAACAGAGCGCGCCATCTCAACAACCCGGTAGTTCCCCGGCCCCTCGCCCACCCATCACACATGGTTGTCACCGGCGAAATTTCCGGGACTCCGATTTTCGACTCGGTTGTCCTCAAATTGAACATGCTAACACGCCCCATGATCGCGCTCACCAAGGCGGTCGCGACCACCACTACCACCAAAACCATAGAGGAGGCTAACAAACGTTGGGGAGTCAAGCTACTCCCACAGAACGTCCGAATATGTTCCCGACCCAACCCCCTCGCCCCCATGACCCCCGACAAACGTCGAAACTCCCCCCCCCCAGACTACCGGCACGGTGTTCATCCGCTTCAACCGCCGATAGACAACCAAGGAACTTCTCCGCCGCCAAAACCACTCCACAGCAGAGTCATAACCGACCACGAAGACAGCCCTTGTGAAACCTCCATCCAAGGGGGGCCCTCACTTGAACGAAGCCGAAAAAGGGAGCCACCACGTATGGATATCGAGCCTTTAACTTCAAAGCCTCAATAACTACCATACCAAGGATCACCTACTCACCGCTTTGCTCCACCTTTGGGACGACAACCAAGCCCAACTACCCGAAGTCGAGAAAACCCTCTACGCCGTGACAAACGTGACATGGAAGGAGTACGATGCCACATACACCACCTTTTCCCAGCCCAGTGGTTCACCCTTCCCGCGGAACTATCTTGCATGCCTTCGAATTGCGAGACGTTTACAAGCCTCACCGATCTAGCCCGGTCGCCCGACTTGAACTCATCTCGGCACAGTAAGCACTATGCCTCATTGACGCCATGGAAGACATTCTTCTAGCCTCCTCCCTAGGGAACAGAGTCACCCACTTCATTGTGAGCGGTAAGCCCCCCCCACGCACTACGCTGCCCTGCTACACCCCCACGGTCGATCTGATGGCCACCGTTGCCACCAACTCGCTAAACTACCACCTCAACACAGCGAAAGGCCATTCCGGTCTACATGCTCTACATTCCTTCCTTACAGCCATCGGGATCGACGCTACCGGCTTCCCTACACATGCAGCCCTCACTACCGACGGACCCGACGGCGTCGGAGCCATCGCTATGGGCAACGAGGCCGCCACCTTCCCCGAAACTCTAAAGATAGTCCTAAGTTTTACCTCCCCCCTCTACCTACTATACGCCACAACCCTCCAGAAAATGAGTATACACATGATTCCCGAGTCCCGACCCCATAAACCCACGGCTCCTCCGTATTTGCCGAGTACCCCCTCCCACTCCGGAGGAAGGCGAAGACCTTCCTCCCGAGCCTATCCCACACATCCAAGCCGCCGTCATCCGCACCGACATCGCGACCGGCCTAGTCGCGGCAGCTACGTGGTCCTCTAGCGGTCTACCCCTCCTTTAGAAGTCCCGCCCCACGCGACACCACCATATTACGGAACGCCATAAGATCATCTTCGCTTCCGTTGCTCTATACGCCCACGACGCGAGCCTTCGCGCAAGCTCGACCAACATAGTCACCACGGTCGATCGCTCCTCCTATCTTGCCCTTGCAACACATAGGCTACTTCGACTCCAGACCTCCACAAGACACCGTCCAGCCGTGACCTAGGAGGACAGCTCTACCCAGCCTACTAGCACCACCGACGTCGCAGACACAACGGATCAACCTCACCGCGTCCCCGCTACGGCTGAACAACCCACCGAGTATCCTACTGATGTGGAGGAGGACACCCAACCTACTGCTGACACGCGCACAAAAGACCCGTGGCAGCTAGGCCGCTCCTCTAAGCGCCGCCCTCAAGACACAACGGAAGCCTCACATGATACGATGGGCTACGACTACCGCGTCCTCGCCATGCGCCTCGCGCTCCGCGCAGCCTCCCCCTATACCCGCCAGAAAATAGCGGAAGAATACGCGGCTTTGCTAGCCGAAGACCCCCTCTTGCTCCCACCGCGCGGCCTCCCCAATATCATGCCTCCAAATCCCACTTCTCTCCCGCCCAGCAGCCTTCACACCCATACGCTTCCGCCCTCCGCCACATGAATATGTAGCGGTGGACGTCTCCCAGACCGACATACCCATCCGATCCACCCCCACCTATCCCCCGGCAGATGCCCACTCAGCGGGGGGGCGCCTCGAATAATACTCCGCGTCTCGACTTAGCCCCGGTAGGAAATGTAACGGTGGGCCGTCTACGACTGGCTCAAGTGTACTTTCTTGGTGGTGTGCCAATAGTGGGTGAAGGCCGGGAGGGGGACTAGCAGGCTAGTGCCCTAGCAAGGCCATCGGAGTTAGCGATGGAACTAGCTACATGCTCTTTTTTTTCGGCGGTCAAGGGGGATTCTATGGATTTCACAACGGGACTTTTTCCGCTGAGGAGTATGTGATGCAGTGTATCAACCAATGGTTGTGCCAGAAGTTGATTACATTCCCATGTACGGTTATACTGACTTAGTCCCTAGAAGTATCAAGGATTAGGGAGGCCGGCCTAAATTTTATTCTCTATATCAAGTCCTAGAGATGGCATTAGCAAGAAGGCCCTAAGACAACAACCGCACAACGCGATAGCGGTATATGTTGTAAATCATTTCATTTTCCTCCACAATTTGTAGGGCGCTTCGGCAAGAGTGCATGCAACTCGTCTGTGACCACATGAATTACTATCATGCATCTCATAGATCGATCTGAGTCGGAGCTGAAAGTGCCATGGGACACAATAGCGATAGAGGCGCCAAAAGTTCCCGTATACATGGCTTCAATCGTCCAACTATCTTTCGTCCACTCACCCTAGTCCCCATTAAACAGGTCTTGGGCCTACCCCTCACGAATGAGATCAACGAATTCTTGGCTAAACCACGCCGAGTTAGCTATCATTAAGTTTAAATGCCCGTCTTCTTATAGCGAATGGGATTTTTGTAGTAAATTTGCATCCGACGGAACATCGCCATCCCAAAATAATGGAACTATGTTATGAAGTACGAAGTCCAGTCTCCGACTTCACAAATGGGCTTCGCTAAGGGCTCCCTTGCGGTACGCAAGTGTCATCGTGCCCACAAACGGTTGCAAGTCGCAGGTAACGAGCTTGCCGCTTGTTCAACATGATGTTTGGTTGCCTAAGCACATGTCGCAGTGTATCGTGATATATGACGACAAGGAACTTCGAGCAACCTTCAAGGTAGCACTTTCGATGCTTAACCGCTTCATATACGGCCAAAGCCTTCAAATTGCAAGCGGAGTCGGTGCTGCCACGCTCAGCTTGATTTAGCTTTCGCGCCCGGTAAGAGAATGGCTGAAGTTCTCCTCCTTGGTCTTGTAACAAAAGGCTTCTAAACATGCAAGTGTTCGCGGCGCCTGCCGGCGGCGCTTCGGCGGCGGCCCCGGAGGGGGGTGCGCTTGCATGGCCGTTGGCGCTCACCCCCACCTCCTCGTGGTATGCGTTGGTAGCCCTATAGCCGTGCCAGGCTTGGTACGGTTGAGGGCTAGGCGTGGTGAAATCCGGCGGCTGCGATCCGCGGATTAGGAGCTGCCGGGAAGCCTATTACGTGATGAGGGCTTTTAAAACACTACGTGTACACCGACGTCAAGATCTTCCGCTCGGCTAGTCCGATACCTCATTTCAAGGCTGAATACTCTCGTATCTACTGGCGAGACATGTATCTGAGGGGTCGTTTGGCGGCGACGAGGGAACGGACGGATCTGAATTGGCGGCGGGCGTTAGAGCTGGCGGCGCACATCTAGGAAGCAGCTCTTGGACAAGGCGCTCCATGACAGCCGACCAACCATGTGGGACTGGAGTCTTCTCGGGGGCGAGGCGAAAGGCTGCGCATGCCGGTAGAGAGTCGCAGCCGGAGGAGCGACACGGTATGGCAGCGGAGGTCAATAGGATCATCCGCCGCCGGAAAAACCCGGTACGGAGGGTTTTCGAATATATATTTCCGTACTCACTATCTTTTGCGGACTGGCGACTCGATCCGTGTGCTCGACCAACCCTTCCCCAAATCGGTACCCAGTTATCGACAGGCCGCCTCAAGCAGTGTGCCTAGGGGTATCGCAACTGCACACTGCTCGTATAGGCGGCCCATTAGCAACGTCAACCATCGGGGGAGGGTACGGCCGGCGACAAAGCGATCGGACATGTGTTGGAAAACAAACGGCGAAGGACACGGGACAAGAGAAAACTTTGGCACGGAGGCAGCTAAGCAAGACAGCCGGACACCGTTTGAGGTTTAGGTAATATTTCTTTCCGCCCCCCAAAGGAGGAGGGGAGACTAGACTAGTTGGCGAGCTGCGACGGGAGGAACAACGATAATCTCGGACGGGGGTGTGCCTGGATTGAGAAGGGACCGTCGATGAAGACCTGAGCGAGGAAGGGTTTCGCCTGCCTTTCCCCCCAACTCCGGCACGACCGGAGTCGCACAAGAGCATAGGTCAGGTACGCCCGACTCGACAAGCACATGCTAACCAAACCTTGGATGATCAGCGCCCCGCCGCGGGTGAAGCATGCCGCGTATCGTAGAGAATAGCGGCATTTTATATTTCATACTTGTATGCAGACAATACTTGTTAAAGTGTATGTTTTAAACGGTATCGCTATTGCTATTCGATTAGTGGTTCGCGGTGTAGCCCCATCTTAAGAGCCCTAATTTGGCATAGCAAGGAGGGCCTAGAGACATGAGCCGGTTTCATCTCGTATTGCTTTAGAAAAATTCATTTTAGGCAGGTGTCCGCGTAACCTTTTGTGGCTGGGACTTCCGTAGTAAGTCCGTCAATGAAGCCGCAAGGTCGCAAAAATGATGGATGAACTTGACGTAGAAGTTGCAAACTTTTAGAGAATTGTGAGCTTTTTTCTACGTCGTAGGCCGTGGCCAATTTGATTCGATTTTCTTGGTCGAGACTGAAATCTTGCCGTTCGACAAAGTGTAGCCCAAGTAATCCATCTCTTGAAAGCCAAAAAGCATTCCTTAAGACGCAACTTCAAGCCATGCTCCTTAAAACGCTGAAGCACAAGACGCGGGTGCTCCAGTTGCTCCTCCAAGGTCAGATTATAAACACATACGTCATCGAATCGGATAGTATCGAACTTAAGTAAATTTTTGCGCAAGATGTCATTCATCATCCGTTAAAACGTAGCATGAGCATTGCACGATCCACTCCATCCGACCATCATGGGTTTGAAAGTCTGTCTTGTGGACGTCCTCTTCACGAATTCGAACTTGTTAGAAGCCAAACAAAAGTCGAGACGGGCGTAAGAATTCGCTACGTCGATATGGGTGTAAAAATACGCGTCTTTCAGCTCATTATGCGTGTCGTTCACAACACGCGGAAGTGGGTAATCACTTTTACGCGTAACCTCGTTAAGGCCACGGTAGTCAATGCACAAGCGAAGCGAGCCATAAACTTTCCGCACAATGTTTTTTGGCGAGCCGAACTCGCTTTTACTCGGACGAATTAAGCCAGTCTCCACTGCGTCGTTGAGCAGTCGATTCAGCTCAGCGCGCTGCGCGGGTGACAAAGTGTTGAGACGTTGACGTTTCATGAGACTACTTGTTTCAAAGAGGTGATCCCACTGTCGGCTTACATACGGCGGGTCCACATGTTGCAATAATTCCACATGAGCAAAGTCCGGAATTGTTTCGTTGTTCTCCGGTAAGCTCCTCTCTATTGTGAAACTATGTCGACTGTTCCTTAGCGTTACAACCCTTGCTTTGGCGCGTCTTGCGCATGACCTTCTGAACTTTACCATGTGACATTACAAGACGCTTTTGACGACATTCCGCAGTATGGGCTTCAACAGCAATGCCGTCCATCAAAGTAAAGACAAGCGTCGTGCCGAATTGCACAGAAGCTTGCTCGGCATCCAACCATGGTAAACCGAGCACCATATCAACAATGCGTAAATCACGGAAGACGTTAAAAGTCCGTTGAAATTCGTGTCGAGCCATCTCAAATGAAAACTCGCAAACTGTCGAAAACGCCACACGTTGTCCGCTTGCGAGTCGAACTGGGGTCTTGACCTTGAACTTGCGTATTTGAAGCGAAAGCGTCGTACGAAGGCCTCTGACCCGAATTGAAGCGACGAAGCGCAATCGACTAATCCAAAAATCATATGTCTACCATCAATAGTTCTCACGTTTAGCTCGGTTCGAATTAGCGGGGGCGAGCTACGGTGAGCTCTATCAATATGGCGGAAACTTTCGGAGAAAAATGTCGAAGCGTAGCGATAGACTTCGTAGGTTCGTTTGCCGGTAGACGTACCAATGGGGGCTGATCATGTACAGCAAGAGCTTTAGTCGTAGCTGAGTCGTAGAATTCGCAATCGACTAACACAACTGAACTCACCTCGGATCATGCGCCACGACCTCTTGCTTGGTCGGGTCGTCCACTGACTGGCGAGTAAGCAATTGCGTCCTCGCAGGAAACTCCTTGTACAACTTCCATTGTCGAGTAATCTCGTTGAATTTAGCCCATTCTGGTAAAACACAGCCGTCGTGAATGTCGGAGTTGTATGCGTACAACTCTCGAAATGGTGTACAATCTCATTAGCTAACTAGATCCTTGAATTAAGGAATATTATCTTTCTCCATTCAAGTCTCTCTCCATGACAAAGTCACTCGGCGAATATTACATACGAAGACGCAGATAAACGAAGCGGGGCGACAGTGGAACGGTTGGGAATGGTTTCGCTACAATGATCATGTGACCGTCGGCCATGAGGGGTGACGGGTACGAAGCGAGCAGCGGGGGTTAAATGTTTCAAGCGGATGACGCCGACGAGACGGGCGAAGTGGGTGCACACAAAAGTATAGACGGCCGCTGCTCGTCTTGACTCCACCCTTTCGCCGTGGGCAAGGTTACCTCCTCGCTAAGTTAGGTGAGCGTTGCGGCGTTGCCTCGGGAAAACGAATAACATTACTAATGAAAGTACGCACGCGGGCCGAATTTTTCTTGGTTGGTTTTAAACAACCAGATCCGGTCGAGATCATCGTTAGGCTGAAGGCTAGGCGAGATTGAAAGCTCGGTGGGGAGAGCGTGGCGCCGGGCGCTTTACACTCGCTCTTCTCCTTTTTTTACGTGGGAGATGGTATGACAGTCGCGGACAATCATCTCGAAGGCGAAGCATGGTGTCGGTTGGACGATGAATTACTAGCGTGGCGCCGAGCGTTTTACACACGCTCTTCTATAGTGCAAATTGGTGGGGAGCCCATAACCTATTGGAGATGAAAGTATATGGTTACACGTAGTGTCGTTCCGGCCCCACAAGGGGGCCGGCCGTGGTGACTAGAGAAGTGAGAAGGAGAGAGGTGGTCAGATGGCGGCCGGCGAAGGCGTCGGCAAGGCCGGGCGACAGCCACTAACGGGGAAATAGAGAACCGCTAATAACATAACACTAAGTACTAGGATACATAATGTTGCCTTGTTCATAAGCACAAGGCAACGGGATGCTAATGCTAACAGGGACGCCACACGCGCGGAGGTGGTGGACGAATAGCATATACAACCTCGAGCACGTCCCATTTTTCCGCATGGGACGTTGGTCGTCAAGTATATCAAGACTCCCGACTTGCCGGGCGGTGGAGAGCGGCTTTAATACGGCATTATCACGGAGACTTGGTGTTTTAAGGAAGATGGCGATGACAGGGATGTGGAAGACGTAAGCGTTAAGGAGGCAATTCAGATGTTAGCAGAGTACGAAGCGAATCTTCCCACCGACGATCATGTGCTCGCCAATGTGGAGGTGCTGTCAGCCGCGCAAAGGCGTAAGTCAACTGTGTGTCGAACATCATAGACGAGGGAAATGGCGACACGGATGCGAGCGCGGAAAACGAACTTGCGGGTCCTTTATGTAGATTCATGCATGTTTTGCCATGCGCCCATATTAGGCTTACCTAATTGAGGATGTGGTGGCTTTCCGCGTCTCGACGTATCAAGTGCACAAGTTAGTCGGTGTGCAGTTCTATCGGTTTGTCGTGTCGGGCGCGAATAGATCCACTAGAGAGACCGGGAGGCTGGAGTGCAATTACGCTGCCCGAGTGAACTTTACGGATGGGGACTCCGCCGACTATGGCGAGTCGGAGGCTCTGCATGGGGTAAGGGAATACAATGCCAATCTTCCATGTTCCGGCAGAACGATAATGAAACTAATGAACCTAGGATAGAGCAAGGGATGTCCGCCCGGCATGTAATGGGGCGAAGCTATCATGACCTTGAGGGATCCGACGCAGGACCTCGGGGAGGTTGCTTCCGATCCCGAGCATGAACGGGGGGGGGGGAGGCAGAAGCCGACCGAGAGGGAGGCAATCCTATAGACGTGCCTAGTGACGGTCCGCCGGACGGCCACGATGGCGAGGCTGGCGAATTAGACGTCCGCCGAAATATTCATGAGAGCGGCTGCGCCCACGAAATGCTTCCCCAATCTCCAAACGCTAATTGAGGGACTTAATGCGGAGATGCACGATTGCACTAACCCTATCCTTAAGTATTTGATGGGGTAACTGGTGCCCCCCCTTATTCCTCGATCTGTTGTCTAGCTAAGCTCCCACTCATTCAGTTTTTCAATTCCATCTCCAAACACCACCGTTGATTTCGCTTACTTTTAGACATGCGCGGTCTTAATAATTGTTAGGCTGGGTTCATGAAATCCTGAGTCCGGTCGTCCTTTAACATGGAGAATGCAATGATGGTATACGCACTACTCGCGAATGGTATGATGGACATTAAGACCTTTCCAAACGTCCGGAGACCTCACCGCCAGCCGCCGCGGCCCACACCGGGGTAGGCCCTTCATGCGAGCGAAGACGAGAAGGGCGATAAGGATGCGGATAAGGACGCGGCCCCATCGTCATTCCCCCGGTCTACATGCAAACACGTGAGTCCCTCCGCCATGAAGTGGAACCCAACGGCAACAAGTCGACGCTTTTGAAGATCTTGCGGGCGTTTGTTAAGGCTAGTTACCTAGATGACAGCTATAAGTCGTGGGAGTCAGTCGCGGTTGAAAATATCCAGTTCATAATATATGACGCCATGGCCTTGACGAACTCGCCGGAAAGTAGTCCCCACTACTCGGTGGATTCGAGTCGCTACAACCCGAACCACAACAACACCTACTTTAAGTGCGTTTCGGCGCGCTCTGCATCGGTGCCAGGGTCAAGCGACAGCTCGGGGTTGGGGTCAGCAGGGACATGCAAACCGCTAGCACCGGCTTCCGTCCCACTTCTCTAAGGCGACCCCTCACTAATTCAAAAGGTGAGATCCAACGGAAGCGACGCACATGCAGAAGCGGCGGAGGAGGATATATTGAACCATGCAGACACAGTTAGTGTGGAAGATAACTTACGCAAACGTAGTTACAGTCACAGTCCCGCAAACGGAACAGTTACGGCGACAACGAGCCTACAGGCGTGGTGTCGGGACAACAGAAGTGTGAGAGCTGTAGCCTAGCGACAGCTATGTACCGAGTCAAACAGTTTATCGGTATGTCCGATCTAGACATGTACTAATCATATCTAGAGTAGCTTACAGTAGCTATCTGCAACTAATACGTATGCGGTATTACTTACAACACTCCCCCTGAAGGTAGCTACGGGATGAAGCGTTGCATTGGGTCTTGTCCTCCAATGATCGCACTTCGGTGTCTTGCCAGTGCGGGTCTTGGGAGGAGTTTGGTGAGCATGTCAGCGTCGGCAAAGACTGTGAGTTGGAGGCTGTGGTCCAGGCCCCCCCCCAACGTCAGGCGCATGTGGATGGTGCCATGAAGGGAGCGGAGGACCTTTTGCAGAGCGCGCCAATGTGCCTCCGTGGGTGAGGCTTGGGCGGAGCCAAGGATGCGCAAGACCGTGGAGACAGCGGGGGGCGTGCAGACGGGGGCGTAGTGGGGGCTGCCCAAGAGACTGGGGTGGACGTCCGGGTCAAAGTCGGGGGTTGCGTGTGTCGGTCGCCCGATGACTATGGGGTCAACGGTGGGGCGACGACGGCCACGGGGGGTGTGGTCGCCACGCTGGGCTGGGGAAGAATGCTGTCCATGGAAGGGAAGAGGTGGGCCACCGGGAAAGGGAGAGCGGCCGGCCATGGGAGGCGGCGGGGCGTACGAATGCGGGTGGTCGCGGGAGGGGGGGACGCCGTGAGAGGGCGCCTCCGGGATGAGAGGTATGGGGTGGTGAGGGGCATATCCAACGCGGGGGTAGGGGGGGTGGCGGGGTTTGTTCAACCGCGATGTCGTAACGCGAGGGGTCGCGGTGTAGGGCAGAATCAGCGGGGGGGTATTGGGGGGGTGGTTGCAAGTGTTCACCTACGAGTTCGGGACGCGAGGGCTCGCGCTGCGCATCGAGACGGCGCTGTGCGACGGCGGGGTCGCCAACAGGAGCTGCATCGGTAGCAGCAGACAAGGCTGACTGTGCGTCCTGTGGGGCGTAGACAGGCTGGGGATGCATAAGCAGGGGGAGGGTGTGCACGACGTGGCTATCCCGAAAGTGTCCGAGCTGAGCATCGTGGCGGCGCTGAGGGACAAGGGGGTGCGGGGTAGCACCCGCAGCAAGAAGAGCAACAATGGCGGCCGACCGCGAGTCGAGGTACGCTTCAAGGCGCGTCAGTTGCTTAAGGAGCAGCGCGAGAACACCCTGGGTAGTATCGACAGTGCTCTGGTAAGAGCCTAGGTCAGGGGAATCAACAGGTGAAACAGGCGGAGTTTTCGGCGCCATTTCGACAGAGGGCGAAAAAGAAAGAGCTGGATAAAAAACAGGCAGCGGTAAAAACCGCTAGCCGGACTCGTGCCTAACAGCGGTTTGCAAAGAGACGACCTGATGCCCGCCGACCCCTCCGCATGTAGCCCCGGGGTGTCTCAGTGCACCTTCTCTGTATCCTCCACCCAGTGTGGGGCACAAGTCGAGGCCAAGGCCATGACAGGTGGAGCGCTTCGCTGGCGGCTAAGTCGCTAAGATAATATAAAAATAAAAAAGGTAAGCTACGGCTGGCGTGCAACCTGTGGATGCGAATTCACCCGATGGTGCGCCCCCCCGTTCTCTAGCTTGGACCTGTGTGCACCCTCTCCACACACGACGAGTGCGTCGATGTGGGTGGCTGGCTATCGCCGGCGAGTGGCTGACTTAAGAGGGGTGGTGGCGGGTTTTAAATCGCAGTTTATACTGGCGATACCGCCGACTACAAGTTGAAAGTACTAGGTGTCTATAGAAACTTGCCTTCCGCGGGAGAGCTGTCGATCGCAGCTCGCCGAACCAGGTTGTCGCGCGTGAGTGACGTGAGGCGGGGGCCCATAACCTATTGAACCATGCAAACACAGTTAGTGTGGAAGATAACTTACGCAAACGTAGTTACAGTCACAGTCCCGCAAACGGAACAGTTACGGCGACAACCAGCCTACCGGCGTGGTGTCGGGACAACAGAAGTGTGAGAGCTGTAGCCTAGCGACAGCTCTGTACCGAGTCAAACAGTTTATCGGTATGTCCGATCTAGACATGTACTAATCATATCTAGAGTAGCTTACAGTTGCTATCTGCAACTAATACGTATGCGGTATTACTTACAACAGGATATGCTATTTTCGGTGCTTGTTGGCCATGGCAAACATTTCATCGTCCCGCGCGCGCCTAGTCGGATTCCGCTCTTTCTAGTTGTCATTGACATGTGGAGGGCGGAGCGCGTCAGTAAACCCCCGGCGTTGGTAGCTTGCGCACGCGTGGCGCCAAGCCTAATATCATGGAAGCTGTAATTCCTGTGAAGCATGCCATGGAAAAGCCGGCACCTGCATCCTACCCGTCGACCCTCAGCGAACAGCATTGCGCATTGTATGGTGTTGTTGCAGGTGTGTTTCCAAGCACGTAAGTATGCAATAATGACCCCCCTGCAAATGTACGCAATCGATGGTTGTGGTGACAATTCCACTGTTTTACCGCGGGTGAACTCGTGCTTTCTAACATCTTGGGTGCGAGCTTTGTAAGGGGCAACGTGGCGTGGAAGGACTGAGAAAGATCGCTCTGCTTGACATGAGTGTCGTCGGCGGCTTTTGCATGCAAATGAAGCTCGCCTTACTTGTTACGACCTGCCCCCCCTCCCCCAAGATTGTAACTGAATGACCCATCTTCCCAGTTTCTATCACCTATGGTTCCTCGACACATTTTCCAATTGCCATGCAGTCGTTGCGTTCACCAAATGTGAGAATTTCATGGTAGGGAACATTGAGCATCGGTTACAACATTGGGGTGCACGCAAGTCATGTATGCACGCAGAAAATATGACAGCTACCTGGTCAACTTAGCCGGGACATCATTGTGCTCCTAATATCCCATTCAACCAAAGCCATACGAATCTCTCGCTCCTCGTTCCCAACATGCATGCTTCTGACGTATGTACGCATCTAGCTACGTCTAGATATACCTTCCCGCCATTGCATGATGATGGGCCAACCCCATCATCCTCAATACTTGTTTCCTTGCTCTTATTGTGGCGCTTGATACGCTGACTACTGCACCACATCCGCTTTTCCTTACTCGCCCCGTTCCCCCTCGTGGGCCGCCTTTTTGGACCCCACTTTATGCACGGTTGCGAAGGACCACATAAGGCGACGCCTTGAACGGAACAGCAAACCCACGTCGTCCTCACTCCACAATGCACGCAGGTCGTGTGCCCGGGCGGCCCTCGCTAGTATTAGTGGTTACGATGGGTCCCCCCATCGGTCCCGAGACAGGAATCCATGTCGCTCTGAACCATGAAGACCTCGTCGCGGACCTGCGCTGCCGGTCCGTTGCTCGCGCCAATCGATGCGAACACGGATCTCACGGGAACGGACCTTATAGCGCCGTCGCCCAACTTCTTGCCATCCACCCGAGGGACCCCCCGGATATTATGAGCCCCCGTTGGCAGCATGCCAAGCCCTCCAGTACCGACCTTTCCTCAAGTTCCGCGTCGTCATCGCCGGCCGGGGAGTGCCCACTGTCCGGCAGAAAACTGTTCGGCAGCCCCCCCCGCATCTCTACATACCGCGGTGTCGCGTCGTCCACTCAGGGAGGGCACCACACTACTAGGCGGTGTTCCGCTCCTTTTCTCTATGTTCGTAGGTATGCTATCGATGGTGTCGGTCATATTGCTCCTTCGATTGTCGCCGCCGCCGTCGAGCTCCGCCCTATGGTTTTCGAGAAAGCCTCACATTTGCCGCATGGCCTTCACGCAATCGCGCCCCCCCCCCCCCACCACTTCCGCCACTCCCACCAGCCCAGGGTTTGCGAACGTCGCCGCAACCCTGCCTTATAAATTGTAATAGAGGTTGGGCTCCGCCTCCTTCCTACTTATAATGAACAGAATATGCCACAGCTCTTGCACTAGGTCCCGCCCGTTGAGGATTGGAGGTTGGTGCAGCCGCCGCCGAGCTAGCAAAACCTTAGCGAAGGATAACTCCGCATCTTCGTGTTTAGGGCTTAGGGTCAAGACATGATGTCGTCCAGTTTGGCAAACCATTTCACGCATTAAAGGTTCCATCGTGTAAACCGCCGCAAATGTACACAAGCAAAGAGCCAAATTTATCCAGATATTGAGTGATAATCTCACTAACACAAAACATTATATAGTTTATCCTATATTACCTTTGACTTGGCATTATTCTGCAAGTTTGACTATTGTTCGTCGACGAGATTCCACGAGGAGGACGCTTCGAATCATGACGTGCGATTGGTCGAATTCCACGCGCACGATTGCATGGTTGATTGTGTTATTGCGCGCGCGGGCGCGTGTCTGTGTTTGTGTGTATGCTTACATGTGGGTGCGGTGTATTTGAGGCATAGCGAGAATGGAAAGGACCGAATTCGTTTTCAGTGTATATGCATCATCAATTTTATGCATTACGTGTATTTTACTCTTGCTCATCGGACTCATTTATATCTTCAGTCCAGCGTGTGTGTGTGTGTGTGTGTGTGTGTGTGTGTGTGTGTGTGTGTGTGTGTGTGTGTGTGTGTTTGTGTTTGTGTATGTGTATGTGTCTGTGCCTGTATGTGCCTATATGTGTGTGTATGTCTACATATGGGTATGGTGTAATTCAGGCAGAGCGCGAACTGAAAGGGGCGAGCTGGTTAATGTGTATATGTATCATAGACTCCATGTAGCACGTGTGTTTCGCTTTCGCTTGTCGGACTCATTTATGTCTTTAGTCCAGCGCTGTGAGCACATGTTGGGGACACGGTGTGTGCGTGAGTGTGTACGTGTGTGTGTGTGTGTGTATGTGTGTGTGTGTGTGTGTGTGTGTGTGTGTGTGTGTGTGTGTGTGTGTGTGTGTGTGTGTGTGTGTGTGTGTGCGTGTGTGTGCGTGTGATGTGTGTGTGCGTGTGTGTGTGTGTGTGTGTGTGTGTGTGTGTGTGTGTGTGTGTGTGTGTGTGTGTGTGTGTGTATGTGTGTGTATGCATGTACACGCATGTATTCGTTTACGTTAGACGCCTCTATGTGTTTATGCACACGAGTTAAGATAATGTATACTTAATTTGTAGGCGCCCGCCGGCGGCGTAACGGCGGCGGCTGCGGAGGGGGTGCGCTCGCAGGCCCGTCGGCACCTACCTCTACCTCCACGCGGTGGGCGATGGTAACCTTGTAACCGTGCAATGCTTGGCACGGTAGGGGGCTAAACGAGGTACCGGTACTTACGATCCGCACGATCATGAGCTGTCGGGAAGCATTGCACGGAGGATTTTGGAAGAGCATAATATCCGTACACCATCACTGAGATCTCCCGCTCGACATGTCCGCATTTGTGTTAAGCACAACGATTGAGTCGGTAACATGCATGAAGTACAGTGAAATAAAATGACTTACAACTATGACAATTTCCGTTTTGGTTGTTGCATATGCAATATAGGACTTGTTATATCAAAGTTTTAAGCCGGGGTTTCCTTATTTGTCCACTCCGAAGGTTTGTTGGGGCTTTAACCCCCCCTTGGGAAGTTCTTGGCAAATTAGGGATTAGGCGTGGGCTCGGTTGGGAGTGTAGGGTTGGTCGTGTTGGTGATGAAGTTGTTTGTAAGCGGTGAAGGATTTGTTACGTTGGCCACACATACACTAGCACAAGCAAGAAGTGATTGGGACGATTTTCTTTCGCATACACATACATATTGCATTCTTCACCATCGGGTCGGCTGTTACGCCATCCCGCAATCGCCAACACCTTGCACTTCTCTCACACATATATCATGCATGTGTGTGCTTTAGGTGACGCTCATCGTTTGGCCAGCGCGCTTGCGAACCATGCAGGCTCCAATTAAGGAGGACACACGCACCCACACCCACACACGAACACACACACACGAACACACACACATACACACACATACACATAGATACACACACACGGTCGCGCGCACATACACACAGACAAATGCACACACACACACACAAACATACGCGCGCGCACACAAATTGAAATTGTTTACAACATGTGCCGGGTGACACCGGCTGATGTCTCTTGGCCCTCCTAGCTCCGCCAACAAGGGAACTTACAAGCCGGGGCTAGACAGTGAACACCCTAGTCCTACCTCTCCAAGAATGAGTTGGGGGAGTTTTGCTCGCTCCCCGGGGAGTTGTGCGATGCGTGGCGATGGTGGTAGTGCAACAAAACGATGTGCGGTTGTGGTGAGGTGAAGAGCGGTGTGTAGTTTTGCGGGATTTATAGGCGGTCAAGAGGGGTGTTGGTAATAATGGGGAAGGCGAAGGATTTGATGTGTTAATTACCGAAGTCCGCGGTGATGGCTCCCCATCGGCCGCCGTTGTGTCGTTCCAGTAGGGAGGGGAGCAGTTGTAGGGCGTTGTTGTGTCGTTTTTGTCGGAGGCCTACATCGAGGGGCAGTTACCCGCCGTGTGGCCGTTGCTGGTGAACTGACCACACATGGGGCAGCGGAGCGTGGGGTTGTGCGCGAGGAGGCGGGTGCTGTGGACTCCCCATATGAACTCTTGTTTTGTGAGAATTATATGTGGGTGAGGGATGGTGTTTGGTATGGAATGAGAAATCCGCTCCGACGGAGGCGGCTCTGGCAAGTAGGGCGCCGTGCTTGGTGATGTGTGAAAGGGGGGTATGGGTGGGTTTGATGCTTTGTTTGTGTGCGTCTGATCTGATGTTGATGTACATGTATGGTGTGGGCTCGCCTTGTGGCGGAGGAATGCATGTACTTGCTGAGCGACTGAGGACCAAGTCCATGTGCTTATCGGTACATCAGAACCGGTGTCGTACGTTGTGTCGGTCGCGTGTCCGTCTGCAACTAGGTTGGGTAACGCGTCGGCGTGGTTGTTACCGAGAGAGTGCTTGTGTGCTTTAATATTGACTAGGTGTGTGTGGATGCCTGTAGTGCAACGGGTGGGCTGGGTACGGGTGATGGATTCGAGGGTTTCGCGGTGGATGTGGTGTCGGTAGGAAGAGGGGCAGCGCATGAAGCCTTGGATAAGGCGGGGTGAGCATGCGCTGTCGGTGAGGAGGTGGGTGTGGCATAGTTGGAGGCCGACGTCAATGCCTGCTAGTTCGGCGCGGTTAATGGTGTAGGAGGGGGGTGGAGGATACCATAATTTTGACGTGGGTGTCCGTGGCGGGGTGGGTCGCGGCAGCTCCAAGTGAAGAGGAGCCTCCGTTTTCGGAGCCGTATGTGTAATCGAAATTCTGTCAGCTCCAAGCGAGAACTCTTTCGTGGGGGTGTAATTTAATGACCTGCGTATTACGGGAGGGAAGGTGATGAGGTGAGTAGGGTTGGGGGTGGTAATAGGTGCTTGCGGAGTGAGGCGTGTATATGACGAGGGGGTATAGGTCGAGGGCGAGGTTGGGAGTGGGGAGGGTTGTGTCGTATATGGATTCGAGGGTGTTATGGAGAGGGGTCATGGCTGCGTGTGATGCGAGGGGGGACTGTGCGAGGTGATTAGCGACGAGATAGATGTCTACGACCCAACGTGTACCGAAGGGAGTGGGTGTGGGGGTGTCGGTTTGTTAGTCGGGGGATAGAAAAGTATTTACGTCATTGGCGAGGGTGTAGAGGTGGGGGTGTGTAAGCGGAATTGATGAATTTGATGTGGCGGTATGGTGTGTGTTCTCACCTGGGGAGGATGAGGATGGTGGCGGTGGGGGAGTGTGAGGAGGTGGAGTGGGCGCTTGCGATTACGTGTTCCATGGCGCGGCGCAATCATTCGTGGTCTTATTCTGGGTTTGCCATATTTGTACCATGCCATGTATGAGGGGCGTTGCTACCGCTGGATGGAGAGGATGATGTCTTCGGGGTAGAGTGAGTGGTAGTTGTATGAGGATAGGGATTTCTTGAGGGGGTCTAGGTATGGCAGTATATGATCGACCGCCGCCAAAAAAACCCGGCACGGAGGGTTTTTGAATAGATATTTCCGAACCCGATATCTTTTATGAAGCGGTGACTCGATCGACGAGTTCGATAAAACCCTCTCCAAGTCGGTACCTCAGGCAGCGTGCCTAGGGTTATCACAACGGCACTCTGTTTGCAGAGGCGGCTTTTTGATAGCGTAAACCTTTGGGGAGGGTACGGCGGATATCGCACGATCAAATGGGTATCGGAAGCATACGGAGACGGACAAGGGACACGAGAAAATCTAGCGCGGAGGCAAGAGCGCAAGGCAAACCATGTCTGCATCTATGGACGTCCTTCTTCCCTTGCCCTTGGAGGGGTAAGGAAGTCTAGGCTACGAGACGAGCTACGGCGGGAGGAGCATCGGAATCTCGGGCGGGGGAGCGCGCGGATCGGGACGGGACCGTCGATGAAGTGTGCGACGGGGTTTTCGCATGGCTTTCCCCCCCGCTCCGGCACGGCCGGAGTCGCACATGAGCAAAGGTCACGTAGGACCGTCGCGACGGCACCTCACGTCTATGTGTTTGTTGCGTCCGTTCGTCATGCTCTTTTTGGTGAGTGCGATATAACTCTGATTGTCCTCGTAATAAAATGAAATTGAAATTGTTTGCAACAATCACCGAGTTAACGGCCGCCCTTGTCATCATGCCTACTAGAGTACCGTTTGATATTAGGATATACGCCATGAAACCACTAATCCCAACCTCTCCAATAGTCCAATGATAGTAGCA
Organism: Tetraselmis chui; assembly: GCA_026401115.1. Taxonomy (NCBI): domain Eukaryota; kingdom Viridiplantae; phylum Chlorophyta; class Chlorodendrophyceae; order Chlorodendrales; family Chlorodendraceae; genus Tetraselmis; species Tetraselmis chui. The sequence goes on along the minus strand of JAPMLY010000277.1, from coordinate 137,775 downwards.
ATACAATCAAATTCATGCTAGTAGACGTGAACTATACACAAGTATGAAGAATATTTCTCGCTATTCTCCACGATGTGGTAGCCTCCGTCACAAAGAATCCATGCACCTACGCATACATAGGCAGTACATGCATTGTGTTAGAAATAGGCAAGTGAACACAATGCGCGAAAGCATACCATAATTTATATATGGAGCCGGTGTTATACCCAACATTGTGCACGAAGCACCCATATGGTCGTACATTGGATAACTAAGCCTCAAATACATGGTATGTCCTAGCAATGTTTTTGTCGTTTCTTGAATTCTAGCACCCGGGAAAGGGGCGTCCACATACATAATAAGACGACGTGCATGATAGCAAGTGACGTTGTAGACCATTGTCGAATAGTTCTTCCTTTTGTACGCCGGCACACCCGGGGCAGGAGAGTTGTCCCACGTGGAGTGAAAACCGTCCATACAACCCACGCACCAAGGCAACCTAAGCTAGGAGTACAAAGTCTCCATACTTTCGAGCTCCGTTGTGTCGCGGGGCATGTACACATTGTCATCGAAATATTCTTTTAATACCCATCCAATAAACTTGTGGAAAAACTTAGCAAGCACAGGTTGGGAGATGCCACTCTCCAACCTCATGCCATCCATAGGACAGCCCAACGCCATAACCGTTAGCGTCGCCAAGATCTTAAGCGTGAGAGGTGTAGGTGGAGCACCCCTTTTCGTCTTATTCTTGCGGCCCGGCATGTCGTAGCGGAATCTACCGGAGTCGTAGGCGGCTTCCACTGTGTCTTGATACAACTCGAAAGGGACTCGGAAAGTCAGCCGGGAGTCCTTGTACATGTTGTTGTCGACGTCGCCCGGACGCCCACCCACCTGCCAGTTGTGTTGATGTACTCGTTCTCGTACATGCACGGCGACTCCTTTGTACGCAGCCGCCATGCCTTTATGCCTTTCAGCCACGCCCTCCTCGGCTTGCCCCTCATCTTTCCGGGGCGACGTCCTCCACGGCCGCTGAGGCAACGCTCCCCCATTAGCCACTTCCGCACGTTGTTGCGAGTACGACGCCTTCTAATATACGAGTACGATGTGGTAGCGGCCGCGAGCGCAGCTGCGTGTAGAGAGCCCCCGGCGGAGGGGTTCGTACCCATAACCACATCCGGCGCGAGCGGAACGGCATTCACGAGTGCCGCCAAGCCGAAAAACAAGGCCACGGGCCCTACAAGCGTGATGCGCCTCGGATTCAACATCGTGGAACGGACGCGGGTGCGGGTAGGTGTGTGTGAGAGGGTGTGTGCGGGCGCGATGGCTGCGCAGAAAAGGCCTTAGAAGCCGGATATAAAGCCCTTATGTACTGCGGCCTGAGCCGTGTACCGGCTTATTGGGATACCGAAAAGCGCGCGGAACTACACGGCTCGTGATATTTTCGTCCCGCGAGCTATGTACCGGCCGAGCCGTGTTCCTACGAACCGTGTACCATTTTCTTATTGGAGTAAAGGCTTGAGAGCAGAAGTTCAAAACAAACCTCAAACTCGTCATCGATCAGCATGCTCCCGGGTAGGCGACGCTCGTGTGAGTGAACCCGGCCGGAGTGTTAGCAGCAAGTACACAATACCCGTATGGTATCCGTTGTTTTTTGCCCTCGCATATGGGACCGGCAGGTAAGCCCGCACTTGTATTGAATAATTCAATGCTAATTGTGATGTACGGGTACCTGGTACATCGACGACGATTCACAACGACGACGATGCTGATAGCTGGTGCTGATGGTCAACCATTTTAGATGTCGTCGTGCGCCAGCAACCCGACTTGCAGTCAGCGTCCAAGGCAGAACGGCGACTACCTCGGCAGCGGCCACCACCGCCTTTGATTCATCCACCTGTCTGGAAAACGGGCCTCTGATCGCTTTTGCGTGATACAAAAGTGAGGAGGAGGTACTGAGGGCAGCTTTCCCTGTCGTGCTTGCCGCCAAAGCTCCTCCCATGGCGCCGGATGATGGTGTTGTGGCAGCGCCGACGACGGAGTGGAGCGGATGGAGGGACAGCTCCGGCGAGGACCAGGAGGCGGAGCTAGTTGAATGCGCCAAAAAACGCAGCCACCTCCTCCGAAGGTTGGACCCTACGCCCTCCCCTCCTACCGATTATTTCAGGCTTGGGTCGCTATCGGGGCGATCGGTTGTCGCGAAGCCGTGCTGAATAACGGGTTTGGGCTGGTGTTGAGCAAATACGGGTACATGTACACGAATTCCCGATACTCAACATTTTTTTGGCCGACGCGGCGATGCAGGGCATTCGGCACGCTGTCGGAACTTCAGCACGACTCGCTGAGCTTGCTAATCGACACGACCAGCTTGACCTCCATTGCTGCCTGGAGCGTCACGTGTAGTGACGAGGAGACGCTCCAGCTGGACGGTGGTGGGTTGGCGAGGTTGGGGGCAACGAGGGAGGGCGACGGAGACGACGACGTCCATAATAACGGATCGACGCCGAGAGCGACGGAGCGCCATCGCGAGCAGCTATTGCTAAGGGCGCAGGAAACGATATGTAACTTGCAAAGTGAGGTTAGGAGTCTCATGGCGGGGGGTGCGGAGATGCTCCGAGCTGGGAGAAGCCCTGTGCCGAGCCCGTCCCGACGCACCCTCCAAAAACCGACCGCCTCCCCTCGTCGCACGCCTCCACCGTCGCCCGCGCTCCGTCTCGACGAGGTGCGGACACCCGATCTCATCCCGACGTCAGCATGGCCGAAGTGTTTGGTTGTGCCGGAAGTGCCGTCTGAGGTGCCGCTGTGTTGCATGGGGAGGTGGGGGGTGGCGACATTATGCGCGTCGCGGCGGCAACCTCCGCGGCTGCTGCACGGTACCGCAGCCAGGCAGCCAAAGCATCCGAAGCGGCGGCGAGGGCGGCGGAGGAGGCAGGGGTGCTGCGGTTGGAGGGGGAGACATCCCTGAAGCAGGCAAAACTCCCCCACCTTAACACACGTATCAAACGCACACGCACACAGTGGCACACGTCTTCTCACGAACTACCTTACCTACGACTTGACCCAATCACCCAGAATGATACACACACACACACACACACACACAGCGCGTGCATATGCATTTATACCCGTCTCACACATTTACACACACACTCTCTCACACGCACACACACACACACACACACGCACACACGCACATACAGTCACACATACGCACGCACACACTCACGCAGTTATACACCCATACGCACGCGCATTTCGTAATACAAGCAGCTACTTATTCTTTTACTCATGATCTTAATCTCACACACATATATCCATGCATACATACAAACCCACCCACTCCGTCTCACGTGCAGCCCTCTCTTAAGATTTAAGCACTCAGTCCTTTGCATGCAATCACACACAGACAGAGATGCGCAAATCTGTGTGTGTGCTTGTCTTTGCGCGAGTGTGCCTGTGTTTGATTAAATCAACAGCTACGCTGGTCCATGCTGCTCGTTGCCCAGGCGGCGGAGAGCGAGGCAGCGGCTTCTCAGTATGAAAGGAGTGGGGACGCCGCTCTGGGGGCTGCGGCTGCCGCTGCAGGCACCCGACTGCGGCGCGCATGCAGCACCGCTGAGAGAGGCGCAGAGAAAGCAATCAGCGAAGCAAAACGCAAGGTAAGCCTTCCCCCCCCCCCTAACACAAACACACACACACACAACACACACACAACACACGCACGCATAGACTCTGCAGGATTGATGTTGGTAAATGAGGATCCGTGAGTAAGGGGGAATTGATTGGTACAGTCAAGGGAAGCGAAGGAAGCGGAAGAGTCGGCCTGCTCTGCGGAACGTTACGCATGGATGTTAGAGAGAGAGGGCATTCGTCGAGAGATGATTGGCAGCCAGGCAAAGGCAAGTCGGTGGCGCTACCGCGGCAGCAGCGTCTCGTTGCAGGTAGGTTCGTTTGTGGCTTGTTTTGCGGTGGTTGGGCTGGGAAGCGCAGGTGTGGGTGCGAGGTCTGAGAAAGGAGATGTGCGTGTCCGGGTTGAAGGGGGAGTGCGCCCGAATGGAAGAGGAGGTGAAACATGCGGAAGCGGACGCTGCTTTTGCGACGGCATTGCGGCTGGAAGAACATGTTGAACGGCTGCGGAAGGACGGCCTAGGGCGGGAGGCGGATGAAGTGGCTGGGGAGGTGCTATGCCCGCCATGGCAATCCGAACTGCGTGTGTGTGTGTGTGTGTGTGTGTGTGTGTGTGTGTGTGTGTGTGTGTGTGTGTGTGTGCGTTTAATTTTCTGTCATATAGCCACGTGCTTGTGGCAGTTATGTGTGTGTGTGTGTGTGTGTGTGTGTGTGTGTGTGTGTGTGTGTGTGTGTGTGTGTGTGTGTTAGCGTATACTTTTCTGTCATAAAGCTATGTGCTTGTTTCAGTTATGTGTGTGTTCTAGCCCTGGTCTTGAGGGTTACGATGGTAGTTGTCGCTTGATAAATGCAGTCAGGAAAGCATTTGCCCTTTCTGTGCATGTCGATAGCTTGTCACACATTTTACTCGTTTTGCGTTTTGCTGGGGGCGGGAAGTGTTTGGAGACGGGCATGACAGATGGGCGCCTCCGTCGTTTCAGGCCCAGCGGCACCGACGTGATGCGGCAGTGGCTGCCGCCTCCGCCGAGAGCGCTCTCACGCAGCGCGCACTGGTGGCTAATCAAGCAGAGCAGGTGCAGTTTGATTTCAATAGCAGCTCCGCCTGAACATCTTGGGGTATCAGGGGGTAGTGTTTGTGCACAATGAGGGTAGGGGGGCGGTTAAGTGTGAGCGGGTGGTGGATGGATTGGATTCGGGTGTGCAGGCAGAGGAGTATCGGAGGCAGCACCTTGTGGAGTTGGAAAGGCTGCGGCAGCGGATGGTGCAGGCGGACGGGGCGCTGGGCGTTGGAGATGACTCCGTTGCAGTCCTAGCTGCTGGGGAGTCTGTTGGGATGGAGGCCGCTGACTTGGGTGGGTCAAGTGACGACGTGATGTACCTTCAGCGGACGAAGACGCAGCTGCAGCAGGCCGCGCTGGCGACCGCGCAGCTGGCGGAGCGGCTGCGCCAATCAGCGGTCAGACCCTCCTGCACTCTCCCCTGCCCTGTCTTACCCCGCCTATCTTGCTATAACAAGTCGTATGTGGTGCTGCTGATGTGACTGCAATTCGGTGTGATGCGATTTCCTTTCAGCTCACATATAGTATCGTGAAGTGCTGTGGAGTATTGCGTGATATGAAGTCGATTCATGCGTTGTCTTGTCGTGATACATCATCGAATTTAATGAGGCGTGATTTCATGTGGTAGCTTGTGACGCCATACTTTTTGATAGCACGTCATTTGTAGTGATATCGCGTCCTCTCTTATCTTATATTTATTTTCTTGTCTTGTATTGTCGTGTCGCAACATCTCATCGTAGCCCATGTCCAGTGGTGTCCCGTCGCTGCATGTCTGGGCTTGTTATGTCATGTCATCTCATATCATGTCGTGTTTTCTCGTGCCGTGTCATGTCATATCGTGTAGTGGATAGTCGTGTCATGACGTCTTGTTTCGTTGTTTATCACGTAATATGATATGAAGAGTGACACGATATGTGATGATATGCCATGTCCACGCTCATCAATTGAATTTCGTTGAACGCAAGTGCAGGCTCGAGCTCGGGAGAAAGTCGCTCAATTGTTTGAATCAGCCGATGTACTCACTCTCGAGGCAGCTTCAGCGAGGGACGAGGCTGCCGAGGCAAGTCGCACCTCATCCTCCGCATCATGGTAGCCCATCAGCGCAATTCTACTCCCTCTCTAAGAGTGGCAGGCTTCCCTGATTAAGGATGGACGTGTTGCTTGCTCTATCTGGGCTGGCGCAGTTGTCGTCTATGGCGGAGCAGCTACGTGATACAGGACAGCTGGAAGAGGCAGTCGGAGTTGAGAGAGAGGCGGGGCAGCTGCGGCGCCTCGCCGATGAAAATGAAAGGAAGGCAGCAGAGATGCACCGACGGGCTAGTAGCAAGGTGGCGTGCCTCACTGCCCCCTCGTTTTCCGTGCTCTCTCGTTGTCACCCCTCTCACTGCGGCTGAGAAGTGATTGGGTTGGGGTGTGTGGGTCTGTGGGGATGGCAGAGGGCCCAGGCTGAGCTGTGGGAAGAGGAGGCAGCGGCGGCGATGGAGGAGGCGGGTCTGCTGTCTGCCACGCAAGCAAACCTCAGAGATGCGCTGCAGGTGTGCGCGCGCGCGCGTGTGTATGTGTGTGTGTGTGTGTGTGTGTGTGTGTGTGTGTGTGTGTGTGTGTGTGTGTGTGTATGTGTGATGTGCGTATCATGTGTATGTGTGTCTCTATATCGCTATGCCCGGGACTGTTTGTGTTTTGTTAGAAGGATTGTGCAGTTAAGCCGTGGGGTGGGCGATAGGGCTCTACTATAGACCCTGATATGGAATTCTCCACTTCCGTTTTTAAAACCACAATGTGGTGTGTCGCTGTAAAGGCCGCCGCGTTGCTGAAGCAGAGCTGGGCGCGGAGCAAAGAAGCCGCAAGGGTGGCCGCTGTCGCGTGTGAGACCGCTGCCGCCGATGAGAAAGAGGCGATTGAAGCGGCTCGACAGGTGGGCGCGCCCTTCCCTTCTCCTTTTTGCCTTTCCTTTTTACCACGCACACACACACACACACACACACACACACACACACACACACACACACACACACACACACACACACACACACAAATTGTCACTAGTTCGCTGTATCTGAGCGCTGTTGGGTGTATGTAGGCGGAGGGGGCCCGCGAGGCAGCGAAACAGGCGTGCGACCCGGCAGAGGCTGCTCAGCTGCACGGTGAGTCTGCACTCGACCGGAATTTTTTTCTCCAGGGGAAGAGTTTTGAGGTTGTACTCGTTAGCGATGATGATCGCTGGGCGGGTGTTGCAGGTCGAGCGGCTGAGCTGTTGGCAAAGAGCGACCGGTGGGCGGAGAGCGCGGCGGAGAGGCGAAAAGAGGCGGCGTGTCGACAAGCGGAGTCGCACGCCGCTGCGGGTGATGCCATCCGCGCGGAGCAGGTCGCCTCCAACATACCTTCTGCCCAAAACTGTGTAATTGTTCAACCCAGCATGTGAGTAACGCTGTTTTTACTATGTATTGCGTCTGATCATCGCGCGCGCGTATGTGTGTGTGTGTGTGTGTGTGTGTGTGTGTGTGTGTGTGTGTGTGTGTGTGTGTGTGTGTGTGTGCTGGGGGTTTGTGACGGTTGGGGTTTTGCAGGAGCTAGCAGCGTTAGCAGAGATTCGCGACCAGATAGAGGCGGTGGCGGAGTCGGCTGTGGTGGGGCGCGCCCTGAGGCAAGACGCATTCGGTGCGGCAGCAGCTGTGGCGCGGGCTGAGGGGCAAGTCGCGGACGCGGCAGATGCGTTTGAGATGGTGAAGGCGACGATAGCGGCGACAGAGGAAGAAGTGAGTGGGGCAGGTTATATTGTTTTCAGGTTTAATTGCACGTGCATTCATACGCGCATGTATGCATGAAATTGGATGTGCGATTGAGTGAGCTTGTTTTTGGTTTGATTCGATGTGAGTGCTTATGTCAATGGGTATTGATTATCGCCTATGTGAGTATGGAGTGTAGATATATTGCATATCGATGCGCGAGTGTGTTTTGTTATTGATTCGAAGTGTGCATGTGTGGGCGCGCTCGTGCGTGCGTGCGCGTGCGTGTGATTGACCGAATGTGTGTGCGAATTGTTTCGCCTGTCACTGATATATGTTTTACTACAATGGTGCGTCAGATGCGCGCTGCATCAAGTGCGGGGAACGTCGCTCGCGCGCAGGATCTCACCCGCGCGCTGCTCGAGTTGCAAGAGCAGGCTGGCGCCGTGGAAGGAACGCTGCGCTCGGCGGAGAGAGAGGCTGAGCGGTGGCGGCAAAAGGCGGCGGAGAGGGAGCGCGCTCTGAGCGTAGATTTGCCAATTAGGCCCTCGGAGGAGCTGGCAGCAATGCAAGCCGAGGTTTGTGGCCAAACGTGTGTATTTGAGGGGGATCATTGCATGGCAATAGACATATGTATGCATAATGCACGTATTTCTGGAGGTTCGGCAATTGCTTTATCGCCGTTTGTGACAAGTTGTATTTCTGTTCTATAGCCTGACATTGGCGAAGCAAGAGTAGCGCGATTTGTCCATCAGCTCGGGCTGTCTTAACCACCGGTGGGTTTTGACAGACGAGCGAGTCTTTGGGGCTGACGACGCGGGCGGGGGCTCTCCGCCGACGTGTGTGGGAGGCGGAGCGCGGCGCTGAGCATTCTCGCCGAGAGGTGCTCGCCCTAGAGGAGCGGGTGGCAGTGGTGGCTACCGACGCTGCGCTGAGTGCGCGACAAGCACAGGACCTCGAGCAGAAAGGTGCGGTAAAAAATGCCGCAAACTCCGTTGAGAACTCGTGGCTCAACTGGGGCGGGTCGACTAATGTGGTTTTGAAATGGATCATAGGTGATTTGGAGGGTGCGCGAGCCAAAGCAGTCGCTTCGAAGGAGCACCGAGCCCTGTGTGAGCAACTTACCGCTGAGGCCACCGACAGATGGGCCGAGATCCATAATGCCGAGGCGGCGGTCAAGAAAGATGTGAAGCGATTGTCTGCTGTCGATGCGGAGGCTATGCAGCTGCAGCGCATTCGACAGCGCATTCAGGATGCGTCCTTTGCGGCGGCTGCTGCAATGAAAATGTCTCAAAATCAACGACACGGACGGTTAGCCCCGCAGGAGGCTCAATCGTCTCCCGGCATATCAGGCCATGATATGGGTGAAGAGTCGAGCGCCGAGACTCTGTCGCACACGATGGAACTGCTGGGCCAGTTGGAGGAATGTGTGAGGGCGGAGCAAGGCGTGGCCGCTCTTCGAGCCGCAAGCAGGTAAGGCGTCTATGCTTTTGTGGTACAACCGGTCATCAAGTCAGCGCTGCGAATAATATTATCCGACAAGAATAGCGCAGCCCAACGCACTGATACCTTGTCGCCCTCCTGCAGGAGGTCGATGAGAGCGGCTGACGCGTCCCGTCGAGAGGCTGACTTGCGGGTAAGCAGCCGACCCGTATCACGTGTAAGGCATGCACGGTCATGGATTCAAGTGGAAAGCGAAGGTTATGGTTTGTCGTCCACACGCTGAGCAAAAGTGTTCTGCCCTGCGTCAATCAGGCGGACGAGGCTCGTCGAGCTGTGAACGAGGCAGAGGAGGACGTGGCGGCTGCGGAGATGCACACGCGCGCCAGGCAGGTATAGCACTCTTTCGGTTGACCGTGTCATGGTATTTCTCAGAGCGGCAGAGGAGGCAGGGGCTCGAGAGACAGCTCTGACGCGCGACTCGGATGGGTCTAGAAATGCACACGTTAGCTTCTTGACAATTTTATTGTTGCATTAGAACGACGTGGCTGCCAAGCTCAGCGAGTCAGCGTCTGAGAAACGGGCGCGAGCCCAAAAGGCTGCTGCGGCGGCCATCGCGGAACAGGAAGGATGTGAGCGACAACAGAGACACGCGGATGATGCTGAAGGTGAGACCCTGCGCCCTACTGTCGATGCCGAGTGTCTCCTGCTCAGCATTCATGGTAAGGATCCTTATTCAGTGATGATTTTTCGTGCTTTGCTTTGGGGATGAGCAGAGGACGCAAGGCGCCTTGAGACTGAAGCCGAAAGACTGGACGCGGCCACTCGCCGCCTGCAACACGCAGCGGCAATTACAGATCTATGTGTTCGTAAGAAGCAGCTAAGCGCACAGGCCGCTGCGGTGGTAATCTTCCCGCCACGCTGCATTCATCTGAGGTCATCGGTGCAGGCTATCGGCCACACCATCGTCGCCCTGCCACCCGCCTGTCGTCTATACTGCATAATGAAAGAATTCAATTCACTCACTGTTGATTATTTTCGCTGCAACCTCGTCCAGGTTAAACAGTCCAGGGATAAGGAAGCTGAAAAGCGACGGGAAGCCGAATCATTGGCTTGGTCTGCTGAGGAAAAGGCTGCGGAGGTACTTCCCGCAGAAAATACTATCTTGCCGAGCGCGCCCAAGCCTTTATACTCAACGCCTCAGTTTCGATGAGGTGCATTAGCCGGCGATTACTTCTCTCCCCTTCCGATTATGCAGGCGAGTCGTCTGACGGCTACCGGCCGGGCCGAGGAGGCTCGACTGGCGACGGAGGCCGCTTCTGAGCTCCGACGTAAAGTGGGCACGTTGATGAACGAGGCCGAAAGCTGTGCTGCGACAGCCGAGGAGCATCTCGGACGCTCCAAGGAGGCGGCTGTGGAGGCCACCGCTGCAGTTGAAGCGGCGACGCGCTGCTCTACTTTTACCAGCGCTGCCAAGGTCCGCCTGCGTTTTACTTTCGGCAGTCGCTGTGATCGAATCCGTAGCGATCTGACTGTCAGCCTTATGTGTGTTGGGGGCTCTGCTGCAGACCGCGGCGTCGACGTCTAGAGCAGCCCTGCGCACGCTGATGCAACGGATGGATGCTCGCTTAGCGGTCTGTGAAGAGTCCATCGTGCCTGGTAGCCGCGTCGAGGAAGCTCAGTTAACAGACGAACGTGCAGCAGCAGTGGCGCGCGAGCTGGAGAGGCTCAAAGCGACGGGGAACAAGTCGACAGCCGCGGCCTCGTCAGAAAGACTGCGTCACTATCAAACGGTAGGCGCCTGCCCGAAAAAAGAGCACGGTGTCAGGGATACACGCGGCGCTGGTTTGCCTACCCGACAATCAGTCATTGGATGTCTGAAGAGCTGGTCATGTCGATGTGTAGGCGGAGGTTCTGCACGCGGGAGGGGAGGGTGACGAGGAAGGTGAAGATGTCGAGACGGAACGCTGCATTTCCACAGCCGAGGCGGCTGAACGGTGGCTGGGCGCGGTTGAGGAGAAGCTGGGAGCGGTGTCGCTCGCCTCGCTGTGGCAGAAGCGAAAGGCGGAGGTGGGGGCCCATGACAATTGTCCTTCTTAAGCTTTGCTCTGCAATCTAACCGTTACTTGCGACTACAAGACGATTCTGTAATTACGCACTGTTGCTCTGTCGCTTAAGTCACGAAACGCGCAAGTCATTCGGTTTACGCCCTCTGAGAAAAAAGCATTGTTAGAGGAAGGGGACGGTAAGCATGGAAAAGGGACCAACAGAATTCAGCGAATGATGATAAGGAGAAAGCAGATTATGCGCAAGTTCATAAGCCATCCCACCACGTATGGTATTTACTATTTACCGCTCTGCTGACATTATCCTCTACGTTTGATTCCGACTTGTGCTCGCGTAGTCTGATTTAAGCACAGAATTGCAATTGATAGGCATTTGGGGATCCGTCAATCTTCTTTGAAACAAACCTTGGCATAGAAGAGTTAACTTCATAGCTTGAATTATGGACTCACCCCGCCATTGCGACTTGAAAGTAGTCGTCAGCCTGTGGGTGCCCTACGAGTTGCCGAATCACCGTCGCGGGATTATTGGTGCGGGTATGTTCTGTGACAGGCTCAAACCCAGGCGGAGAGGCTGTTGGACGGTAGCCGTGACCTTCCGGCCGAGCAGCGTCAAGCGATGGAACGACGATGCAGTGAGGAAGTGGCTTATTATGCAAACGAGCAAGCCGCGCGGACTGCGACGCAGGTTCAGTCCTTCGATCAAAAGATTGACGCTGCGCAACGGGAGATGACGCCGGAAGAGACACTGACCGACCACAATGGACGGAGGAAAAGGCTGAATATGGTGAGCTGCCCAGGCAGTTTCGTAGTAGAATGCTGTTGTATTTATTATGTCTCATTATTTGACAGCAGTTTTTGAAATAGACATATAATCCTGCGACGTCGACGGGCGACGTCGACAGCATATCCCGATATGGCGGTAGCGAAATCATCCACACGACCAGAACGTTTGGAAATGTCCGAATAGTCTATGGCGACTGTTGATATTGCCAGATAGTTGGCGTACCTGGCTCGCTCGATTTCACGCATCATCGAAGACCTCACTGATAAAATGTCACGACTGCCGATAGATGTCGTTGGCACATCGATAAAGTATACATCCAGCGCAACCGCAGGGCTTTTTCTTACACACTCGTCGATTTCTACTTGTACCCATTACTCGATGTTTCGTGTTTGCACTATCGTCTTATGTTCGTTCTCATTACTTTTTTTTCAAATACATTCCAGATACCGTCACGGTGATAGGTTTCCCGGCTGCTGGGCCGAGTTTTATTTTTGGTTGTTATGATCGCAGTCCGCTCATTTTTCCGCGTCACATTTGGCAACACGGAATTGTTACAAATCTACTGAGCCGGGAGTAGAGGACGACGAGGGCGGGTTGGCGGCCGCAATCGCGCGTTTACGGGCTTCAGAGGAGGCAGCCGCTGCGTGGGCCGCTTCTGAAGCTGATGAAGCCGCGCGTCTGGAGGCGGCCGGGGAGCTGAGCGCGGCTGCTGCGCACTTGGCGGCCTCACGTCGCAATGAAGGCGAGTCCAAGGTACGCGCATATACAGCCCGTTGCTCTAAACGGCTTCGAAGCGATACTGCTGTGATTCCAAAGTCAACCCCATCTTCAACACTTATTTTGTTTTTGGGCTTGCTTGGCTATTTGGATGTGTTACCCTAAACGTATCCCTCGTAGCCCCATTTGTTCACTTGTCCCGGTACCTGGTAGATCTTGAACGCTGGTGTTGCTGTCGCAGCTGTTTGGGTTGGACTCGCAAGCGTTGGAGGCGGGGATGTGTGCACGGCAGCGGATCGAAGCGCTGATAGCTGATGTGCCGGCGGTGAGAAAGGGAGATGGTCGTCGTGGGGCGGAGGCGGCGGACAAGCCGGTGTCGCTGGGCGCGGGGAACATGGTGAAGGGTCGGGCGGGGGATTTACTGCCGGTGCAGGTGGCGGCGATGCTGGGTCAGCCCTCCCGTCCCGACTCGAGCACTGTACATGCAGCCGATGATATGCCACCGTTGGGGATCAGCGGGAATTCCGATGCCAGCGACGCTGCTGTCGACGGTGGGGCAGAGGAGGCGGTTGACCTCCCTTCCGTTGCGGGTGAGAGAACCGATTACGGGTTGATAATATGTTAGATATGTGCTCGCGGGTACCTACTTTCGTGTGTTTTCTCATAGCTTTGACGGGATTTGTTTGGCGTGGCAGAGTTTCTCCTCACCGTCAAAGGCGCGACCTCCGCGCTATCCGCGGCTCGTCTCAAGTTGGAGTGGCTGAACGGGTGGCGGGTGGCGGAGCTGAAAGAGGTTGAGGAGGCGGTAATGACAACAGCGGGCGAGAGTGGGTGGTCTCGGCTGGTGGAGGAGGCACGCAGCCGCATCCGCGCCGCGGTGGACAAGATGCGCGAGGTGGTCGAGGTGAGGTCGGAAGTTGTGACGTGTGCGTCGAGACTAGACGAGTTGCGGTCCAAGGTGGAGACAGCTGTTGCGGAAGCGGGAAAGGTGAGGTATAAAGAGAAAAAACACATCGATATGAGTAGGTAAATGTGATTTAAGGGGCGACGGTGTTAGTTCAGTTGTATACGTTCAATGCACGCACTCGATCGTGATATTGGTACCGGAATAATACGACTGCATTCGCGGTGTCGTCGTCCGAGCACTTGTAACTCGTCGCGTTCCTTTCGCCTATTGACGACGACGGTGTTGACATTCAGAGCATCCGCTGCGGTTGAGGTATCCTTTATCCTATGCAATTTATTTCCACGTCGGTATCGCTTTACGTGTGTGTCGAGACTGCCCTGTCGACATATCTGCGAACTGGACCGACCGCAATAACAAATGATTTGGCTGCCTCCTCGTGGCTCGCAAAATCTTTGCTGCAGTTCCTCGGCTGCCATTATAACTTTTTCCTCGTGATCGATAGCTTGTTGGCGCCGTCTGTATACAATGCTGTTGAATTTTGTCGCCATCGAAAGCGCCCAGGTATATAGATTTTCGGCGTGTAAGCTCGCACGGACTGTTACTACCCTGCGACGGTACACAGATGTGAATATCGGATCGTCCCCGTCAAAGTCTAAGGCGTCGTTATATTGGACTGTCAACGGTCAGATCGTGCACGGGCACGTGCACCATACCTCATCAACCTGCGGTAGAAGCGTAATTCTGTCTGATAGAATTAGTGGTGTTCCTGATTTTTCACACAGCATTTCGTCATATTTATGTTGAAGGGTTTGAGGACTGGTTTTGGGGGATTCGCGCTGTCAGTGGTTTGATGATATTGGATGTTAAAACAGGGATGTTGGCGTTGACTATTCCTCGTTGACAGAGTCGGATGAATTTGGCTTTCTGTTTTTCCCGCGGGGCAGGCAAGAGAGGAAGCTGAGGCGCTGCACCGGCGCACGGATCAACTTCGAAGCGCGGGGATGATCTCGGAAGCGATGCTCGTGGCGCAGCAGGCCGCAGCACTGTTCCGGGAAGCAGTGGACAAGTGCGCCCCCGCAGAGGGCCTGCGCGAGGAGTACCGTCGCTGTGCAGACTTTGTCGTAGACATTGCGGGTCGTGCAAGGGAGGCAGAGCGCTGCGTGGACTGTGAGGAAGCGGCCGCCGAGGAGGCTCTCCGTGCCGCCACTCAAGCAGCGGACGAGCTCAGGTACGTAGAGCCGATCTCCCACCGACAGCATTGCACGAAACCATGTATATTTTTAAATGCTCTGTCTGTGGCATAGCGGTATTGATAAGCGGTGTTAAGAGGTGCCTACCAACAGAGAAAAAACGCGCTAATGCAAAATCACAGCAGCCGTAAAATCCGTTTCTTGAAGCGCGCCATTTGTTTCTCGGATAAAATGGGTGGTGGTTTTACGCCTTGAAGTAAGGAAGGTTTTATGAATCTGTCGCTCAAATGCGACGCGTGCTCATTTAAACTCGTCGCGAAAGGAGTAGATGCAACAGGAATGCTGTGCATGTATTTGTGAAGCCATCCGCCGAATACAGTCGTAAACTGCATTGCAAGTGCTGTTCTTATCCTTAATACCTTATCAAGCTTTCGCGCCCGGATGAACAACCGACGCAATCGCGGCTCGCGGTGTCCCCCGGCAACAGGCGGCTCCATTACCCTCGCGCAGGTCGAGACGACGATAATCCCAACGAGCAGCGCAAACTGAGCTTTTCCTCAACAATGGCCGTCTACGATAATCGCACCGATGGGCCACCTCCTGTCACCAAAGCCACTAATATTTTTTTGTCAAATGAACCGGCACCGTCGTGGTTGACATCGACCCCTCGGTCGCTGATTCGGCACAAGCCGGCGGAGGGGGAGCGGGGACGGGTGACGAGGGAACGAGCTGAAGGAACGGACTGCGCACTTGTCGACGCCCCCACTCCGAATGTGTTCACAAATGAGCAAAAGCTTCGCCGCCTACAGGTACGGTCGTGTAGGAGATGCGATCGATTGTCGTGTGTTAGAAGTGCCGTTTGTGAGAAGGGTCGTGTGTGAGAAGGGATAGATACAGGTACGGTCGTGTGTCGGCGAGAGGGAGAAGATTAAAAGACTACATAAAACCGATGTTGCCAGCATTGCTTTGATTCGACACAGTTATCGCGCAGTCGGGGAAGTATGGAGTGAACCTATACTCTTTTGCTCTGATCTCGCTGGGCTAACTGCGATGCAAGGGGAGTAAAGGGACAATGACTATGCCTCCAGTCTCACAACAATCCCATTTTCTTACTGCTTCGTCTTAGGAGCTTCTGCGTGTGCCCTCAAGCGCTGTTGCTGCCACACCCGCAAAACCGACTGAAGCGAACGATGGCATTCCTCGTCCACGACGAGTCGACTCGGCCGATGCTGGGAATGACTGTGATGTTGCCAAGGCGCTCTTTACCCCACATCCCTCGACCCCCTCAGCTGCCGTTGGAACCAAACAAGTTTATGCACTCTCCGAAAGGCCGCATGGTGATGTACTACCGCCAACTGAGGCACCAAATTTGCCGGAGCTCACTCAAAATAACGGCAATGCAGCTCCCGACGGAAGCCGGTTAGCAAGATTGTTGTCGATGCCGTCGCCCACCGCCTCGAAGAACAATTTATTTCCAGAAAATGTGGAGGCTGACGGTGTTAGGGTCGTCAGCACAAAATTGGCAGAGCTTTTGTCTGCCCCGCCTGCCACCCAACCTGCAGCTGACGAAGGGGCTAAGGTTGACGAAGCAGCCGATGTCGAGGCCGGCCACCGACCTGGTACACCCACAACGCTCCCCCATGTTGGCTCGGTTAAAATGACAAAGGCTAAAAGTGTCGATGGATCGACAGCAATTCACTCACGGGAGGCGACAGGTAGCCATGGGGTTGGATCACTCGCGCAGCTGTCGACGGTGATGCGGAGGTTAGATGCCGATGCGCTTACATTTTCCCCAGCTCCCGAAACAGACGCTGCGGTGCCAGCGGACGTCTCTGCTGACTGCTCTTCCGCCCTGCGCGAGTGTAATAGCGTTGTAGCATCGATGGCCATCGAGGGACCGACTGACAATGCGGAGCCATCCCCGCGTGCGTCTGAGGTAACGATCGTGTTGTCGAAAGTTTCGGGCGTCGTTGGCGATGATGTTGCGGATGGACCGGCACTGACTGACGACGAGATGATGGTGGAGGGCTGCCGGCCTCTGTCGTGGGATGATTCGGCATCGAGCCCGCTCCATCAGAATGGTCAGGACAGCGACGAGTCGGACGAAGCGAAACTCGAAAGCGATGAACTCGCCTACGGGGAAGTGAAAGGGAAGCCTGGGGAAGAGTCGATCTCGGAGATGGAGCGCGTAGAAAAGGCAGAGCAGTCTATCCATTCCGCCGCTTCCGGTGGCGTCATTGAGGTCGCCGTCTACTGCACCCCCGCCGAGTTGAAATCCATGATGGAACTCAGAGCTGCCACCCATCCGCGCCTTGATGACTCGGCTGCACCAAAGCCAGAAGCTGCGGCGTCGATCGAATCGGACGACGACAAGCGGGCTGTCAACCAGTCGGACCCTGAGTCTGTACCCCAATCAAGCAATATACTCAAAGAAAGCGACGCGTGGATCGCCTCCTCGCCCATGTCGACCCCGGCTGCTGAACGTGACAATGCCACTGTCCCATTGGCCCTATCGCCCAAGCAGCACCCGGAATGTCTAGCAATATCTACGTCGCAACTTATTAGATCACCCGATACAGCGGTCGCGACGTGTGAGGCACGAGACAGGCCTGTGGACGATGAGCCTGCGTCCCTTTCAGTGGCGCGTCTAGATGGTGTGATCAAGAGGGGTTGGTCATCGGAGGAGAGCGCTGCGAGGGGACGAGCGGAGGCGGCTATTGCAGAGCTAGAGCAGGCAATGGCTTGGCAGCCGACTTATGTGGCCGACGAATCCCCACGACTCGACAGCTCATCACCTGCTGAATGCATTCAAAACCAAGCCAACCAGGACAGCGAAATAGCCCGGGACGCCGCTAATGTGGCGATCACACCGGATCTCTCCGCCGCGAGTGCTTCGGCTCGCGTCATCGCCGAGAATAAGTCGCCCTCTGAAGATGCGGTAACAGATATGCGCGTCACTATGGATGACCCGTCGGTCGCCGAGGAGGAGGAGGGAAAGGTGCCGCATAGTTTTGTTAAGTTATCGGTCGAGAGAGGTGCGGCGAGGGCGCGGGCCGAGGCTGCCTTGGCGGAGTTTGAGCGGGCGATGTCTTCGGAGCCACTCAGCACTGCTACTTCAGACATTACGCAGGCAACTAAAAAGCATTCTTCTGGGCTGGAGGCTTCTGTCACCTCATCCGACTCCACCTCCTCCTGCGTAGAGCAAGGGCAGAATGGCAGCCTCTCGTTTGCAGCGATGGCACGGCGCACCGTTGCAGATACGGCGTCGCCTGCTGTCGAGATATCCGCTTCCGCTGAGACGTCTAACATTTCTCGACAAATATTTGGTTCAGACCCTCTCAAGGTGATGCGTCGAAAGCCCCCGGTCCCCCCTCGTTAATTTCACTTGCACCTTGTGGAACTTGCTGAGTTAATTGCTCTATTATTGGTCGATAGCATTGCGATTGACGGCATTTTTTGTTTTTCGGTAATGGATAGGTGTCAGCGGAGACGTTGAGCGACGCGACGACGGCGCCGTCAGCGACTTCCTTCTCCGATGATCGCCTCGCAGCCAAGAGTCGATGGGCACTCAAGTCAGAGAGCCACGAGCGTCGCGAGCAAAGGGCGCATGCCGTTAAAAGAGCAAAGGTTGGCATATGTGTCAGATTGGATACGACGATGAACTACTAGCTATATCTATTATGCTATTTTCGTTCTTTCAGCGAAAGCAGGAGCCAATTGCCTGTTGTACCGAGTTTTTGTGACACTATATTCGATGTCGTGTGTACTCACTCCGTACATTTCTGATGCACCGCCGCAGGAAAGTGAGGCAGAGGATGCTCTTCACCAGGCAAATCGAGCTGCTGACTACGCCGCCGCCCTCAAAGCAAGATACGATCCGGAGCTGTCGGCGGAGATTCAGGCAGCGACGGTCACCGCGTCACAGTGGCAACGGAAGGCGGAGAAGGCGATCAAGTTTGCGGAGGCAGCAGCAGCACAGGCGGAGGAGCAGCGTGCAGCGGTCCGTATCCTACTGTTTAACCCGGCTTCGTTCTTTGTTACACATACGAGTGCGCTGCTGTCGGCTGACGGATGATACGTGGATTTACAGGCACAACGCGCCAGACTTCAACTGGACTCGCCGGTGACCTCAAGCTGGGGCTTGGCGCCGTCCGGGAGCACATACGCTAAGTCAGCTCACCAGGCTGAGTGTGACGTCGAGGTGATCCCGAAGGTCAGCTATTGATAACTTTGCTATTGATGCTTCCCACAAATTGGGTATTTCTTTTATTTGTCTTATACGTCGCCGATCGAAAGACTTGCTTATATGACACAATGCGATCATTATAGATTGCAAGCGACGTCGTGGTTGAGGAGGATTTGAAGACACCGTCGATGAACTATAACCCGCTAGAGGATGATGGCGACGCGCTGACGCCTGTTTCGGGCGTGTCGTCTCGGACCTCCCACGGCCTACGCGGCGTGCCCTGGGATCTCGCGGTCGGCCTCTTCCAACAGCAGACGTCCGACGACGATGACGACACCGACATTGACGTAGGGACATGCAACACGGTATTGCAAGATGACCCCGCTGAGGTGTCAACAGTGCGTGCTGCGTTGTTTGAGGTAGCCGAGCTGCGTGGTGCTGCGCTGTTAGCTGGGATGAAGGTCGAGGCGGCGAGGGCGGTTGCCGGTGCTGCTGGCCGTCTAGCTGAGGTGGAGTCCATGGCCGCATCGCAACAGAGGGCCGCCGCGCGAGCTGCGACGTTGGCCGGGCGCTATCGCGACGCCGCTGTCGCGGTCGCGGCGGCGGCTTCACACGACAGAAATGTTGAAGTGGCGCGTGCAGATGCTGAACGTGCTGTCGCGGAGGTCCGTTCGAAGGTCGAACTGTCGGAGAAGTATTTTCTGAGGGCGGCTGGTGTGGCGATGTCGCTGGTGAGAGTGTTATCTGTGCTTGAGTGCCGTCCAAACGTCCTGTGCTTTGTTCCCTTCACTTTTTAACTTTCTTAGCACCAGTTTACTTCCTTGCTACGAAAGTGCTCATGATTCTGTTGCTAAGTTGCTTTGGGTGACTTTGCAGGCTGCCGACGAGAAAGACGTGGCTGAAGAAGTGAAGTTGGCAAGGCAGGGGGCTGAAGAGATGGGACGCAAGGTAGAGCTCATGCCGAAATCTGGAAATAACAATAATAAAGTGTTAAGGAAAAATGACAGACCGCAATATCATCAGCGTAAGAGTCGACGCAACGCAAATTATTTTTCCTGATTTGTTATGGGCTGCTATATTATTGACTTTTCGTTGTGTCGTGTCTGTCGGCAATGTCTTCGTGTGGGCTGTTGGTGGCGTTCAGGCTCATCGGGAGGCTGCTTCGGCGGAGTCGGCGCTGAAGCACGCCGAACAGTGCGAGGAAGAAGCTAACGCCGCGCTCGACAAGGCCGTCGCTGCAATGTCCGCTAGAAGGAGGAGTGGCGAGCCGTCGAGCGGTGATGATCATCAGACGTCGGTCGGACGCCGCGATGTGAAGTTGCTGAAAGACGCAGCGAAGGAGGCTACGTCGTTGGTGGTCTGTGCACGTGCAAAGGCGCGAACAAGGGTCGAGGCCGCGCAGCAGGCGACGGGCGCTGCCAAGGAGGCGCTCGTCAATGCGGAGCGGGTCAAAGGCGCTGCGTTGTTGTACAAAGCCGCCCTAGTTCAGGCACGATCGCAACCGGCATCGTACGACAACCGGGCGACGGTCGAGACAAGCGCTTCGGAAAACTCGTATGAAGCAACTCGGCAGGTTTGGCTCGACACTGTCTCACAAGGAATGGAGGTCGCGGCGCGGTGAGCTACCCTTGCTGTCTCGCTTCCAGCATCCGTGTGTTCACTGTCTGGCGCATTATTTGATGTCATGCAGTGATATTTACTTCAGCTGCGGTGCGTCTGACTTGAAAGCCTCTTTTATTGTTACTTCTTCCGGGTCTCCCCCCTATTGTGTATAGTTTCATAGCTTTTGTTGCTAGTTTCTCCGACAGCATGCTCTTTGTCGCCGTTCATGCCACCTTCACATGACGTTTGGAGAAAAGTGTGTCCTGGCCCCTTCATGTCATGTTTCATTGCAGCTATTCTTTGGCTCATGTGGATGTCATAGCTGGAAGCAAACGTGGTTTCGAAACATTCACGTTACTATTATTCACTGTTTAAAAGTCTGCGTTTTTTTGTGTTTTGCTTGATACAATTTCAGTAAATTTGGGCAGCTCCGTGTTTCCCCCTCTGTTCTACACACATTGCTACACACACTCACATATACACAACGTGTCGAGGCTCCGTTGATGTCTTTCCTAATTCCGGGCAATCCCCGTGGCTCTCAACTCGAAGATTGGAATGCGTTTGGGAGTTGGAATATGTTTTGCTCTTAGTGCCGATATATCATACGTTTTGGTAGCCTTTGTTCGTGCACCTCGGCCCCGTTGGGGAAAATTAGTCCCGAAGCGCCGCAGGTGTCGATCGAGTTACTCGTATCTGGCCTGAAAGCGACTTGTTAGGTACGGGCGGTCAGTTATCATCCTACGCGCTGAACTGCAATGGTCTCGAAGCTGCTGGGGGTCGCTAATGAGGGTGAGATGCGATTTGTAAAAGGACCTTTTCATTGCCGTGTCCGTTGGGAGACGAACATATGCGAGACCGCGACAGTTGACTCGTGATTGTAGACTATCTATCCACGTTAAAGTTGTGCCAAAATGTATATATGGGTATTGTCGGCAGTTGGCAGCACAACGTCGCGGAGCTGGCGGATCTGACAGAGGTTGAGCGGCGTAAGGCCTACGAGGCCGCAACGCGCGTGAGCGCTACAGCGACGGCGGCCGTCGAGGCGGACGAAGCAGCGCTGCGTGCGGAGGCCGAAGGCCGCCTGAGCGAGGCGTTGCAATACGCGGTTCGAGGCAAACAGCTGCGCCAGGAAGCCAGGGACTCGACGGTGGTTGCCGAGCGCGCAAAGGCTCGCGCTGCCGAAAGGTTAGCGATCGACTCGGGCTGGGCATATTAAAATATATCGTTTAATTTTTTGATTTACATGCATTTCTTTTGACACTCGGACATAAGAGCGAAGGAACGGTAAGAGGGAAATACTGACTACTGGAGCAAAAATAAGTTACACTGTCTGCTATTTTCGTCGATGGAAAACAACTTAACCGTCGTCAGCCGCAAATGGATGTGATGCCCTTTTTGTCTGCGCCAAGGTTAATGATCTCTTCCTGGACACGAATATTGATACACTTGATTAATGATGGAACAAAGTTTATTATCGTGAACACCAAGCGTTTGTTGCCTCGGTTGACGCACGGTTTGCAGAGTGCGGGCGGCGGAAGAGGCTGCGTCGAAGGTGCTAATCGCGGAGGGACACTTGAAGAGACTGATCCAGGGTGGTCCCCACGCCGTCGCCGCACAGGTACGATCCAGCCACGAAAATCGTCGAACTCCGTTGTCGGTCTCTTAGTGGACAGTGATAGTGAGGACCTGCCCCCTGCTTATTTGGTATCGTGCTTCACAATCCGAGTATTCAATCGATTTTTTTCACGAGTCTGATGCGCTCTAACCAATTCAGGTTGCTGACCCGATTGCAGATCGAGATGGCGCGTCGACAGCTACCTGTGGCCGCCGGCAGCCCTTTGACGAGTACCCCTCTCAGGTGGGACTACCGATGCTACCTTGCGTGAAAAAAGAGCTGTCTAGCACAGTACAGGGTTGCGCCTGTATAGGAAAAGGTCGATGATCTCTTGAATGGCCTCTACCGATGCAGTTCTGTGATATAGATATCTCTCCCATGCGTGCGCGTCCTTTATTTAAACGACCATGGGTGTTTTAGGGCACCGCCCATGGAGGTTCTGATACGCAACGTGGAGGCACTCAGTCCCGGGAGTCAAGAAGAGCAGATGAACAGCTTTGCTGTAGTGGCGGCGGAGCTGGTGTCGGCGGGGCGGCCGCAAGCTGCTCTACACGCCGCGGGAGCTGCCGAGCAGTGGAAACATCGTCTCGCCTTCCGAAAAGGTTAGTTTCCGAGTGAGTGGGGCGTCGGGTGGTTCCGGCGCGGGTAGGTTCGGTGTCCGTCCGTCACGACGACATTTCCAAGTTCTTATATGTCGCTTTTGATCGATCCCGGGAATTATGATGTTGTCAAAATCCTGCGCCATCTAATAACTTCGATACTTCCTATAATTTCACAATAGACGAATTGTTTTTGTTTTAACGCAGTAACAGCTTTCGTCGGTTGGAGTTACGCAATGTAAAATTGTATGCATCTCCTGAAATCTTTGAATTGCTCCGTTTTGTGGTTTGCTGTGGTGTTCGCAGCTCGCGAGTTGGACTGCGGCAGCGTCGACCACTCCTCCGCATCTCGTTCCGGATCGCACACTACTGGCGCGTGCGAGCTTGAGATACTGACGCTCAGCCCATCCAGTGCAGCGGCGACGGCTGTTCATCAGGTGCGACTTGACGCGGGCATCTTTTGACGCCGTCCCGCTTTTGGTTCGGTCGCGTTTTGCATGTCTCATTTTATTACCGTACTTCGATTTTGATTTTCAATTCTCGAATGTCAAGTGTGAGCGAGGTCCCATTTGTTCGTCACAATTTTTCTGAAAACAAAGATAGGAAAATATCGGATAGGAAAACGTCGGCTTGGCGGGTTGCGTAATTGAGCGTTTCGAGTGGACTGCTTAAAGGTGTTTGCCGGCGGCGAGGCCGACTCGATGCGCGACTGTCTCGCGTCAGCAAGATTGTCGTCCGTTATGGCTGCCGAGGCAGCGGGCGCAGCCAGTCGAGCGATGGAGGCACACCGCACCGCGATGAAACGGTTTAATACAGCGGAGCCGTCGATAGCCGAGCCGAGGGCCGCGCAAGCGGTCGATAGCGCCGGCGCGAACTGGCTGCCATCAGCAGCTGTTAATAAAGGGTAAGTGCTTGGCCCTTACCCTTGACTGCGTATAATCGGCAATCGGCGGCAGCTACCGGCGATGTGCCATCTGCGTCGAGTTTTCGAGCTTATCGAATTTGGCTTGGGTCAGTTTTCGTTTTGTGCCATAATTATCCCGTGATGAGTTGTTCTTCCGCCTGGGTAGCCATATGTCATGGTGCTCGTATATCTCACCCCTTCCACTCGCATTTATTTGATATATAGTCAGAACTCCCTCTCCACTACCGTTATTGATGAACTTTTGTGTATTGTCGAATACTCGAATGACGAAAAAGCGTGGGCGAACTGTTTTTGCTCATAGCAGCGCGTCATCCATCGGCGAGGATGCCCACTTTGACAAGCCTCAGAATGGCGAACTCCATCGTGTTGCTCACGCTATGCACAGGTGCGCTCCCGCCCTCCCTGCCTCCCTAGACCCCCCGCAGCACTCTCAATATCCGTTTTGAAACAAATGTCGCCTCTTCTTTAAATCGCGAAGGTGTCGTCAAGCGACCTTCAGTCGTCGCCGCGGCCTCTCGTCTCACTGATTAACACCAACATGGTCCCTGCATATCATTGTAATTTTACCTTTTACTTTCGAAGTAACGTCAGCTCGATTTGAATCCATCTAAAGCCGCGACGTCAGCTGTCAAAGGTTTCGACTGAATCCGATGGCTTTCATCGAGTCGTCGGCTCCGACCCAACGCCAACTTCTCGAGCGAGCTGGCGTTACGCTGTGGTGTTATTATACATTCGCTGAAGTCGACTTTGTAATTATTGTTACTGCGGTGACAGGGCGATATCTGCACGGCAGCGTTACTTGTCGGCGTCGCGGGCAGCCCTACTTGCGGGGATGGAAGGTGACGTGAAGGCGGAGATTGCGGCGGCTGGCGGTGGGACGAGACAGGTAGCAGACGGGCGGCAACTGTGCGGTGTTGCTCGACGACTTCGGGCGGGTGTGTTGAGGCAGGCAATGGCCGCGAGGGCACGAGAGGCGGCGAGCTCTAGGGAGGCCGACGAGGCTGCGAGTGTGCTCGCGGACGCAAAAAACGAACTAATGTGTGGTCACCTTATTTCCCTATATTCGAACCAAAGACACAAAGTACTGGCTCAGTTGTTGCCTGTGGGGCGGTTTATGGGGAATTATTGCTTTATACTTGAATGCGCTCCTAAAAATGACATCGTGTTGAATTACGACGTTCTTGAATTGACACGCCGCTTATGCAAAACATCTGTAGAAATGTATCCGCGACGGCTGGTTGGGAGGGTGTTGCCAGTCTGCTTTTGGAGTCGAACGACATCTCACGAATCTCCGGCAGTGGTCGGAGGCCCTCGGCGGTGCGTGCCCCCCGTCATACACTGCCAGTCCCGTCCGTTGCGAAATTACGGTCGTTTCCAATAGCCCCCCAAAGTTGCATGTGTGCTAAGCAAGTGCGTAATTCATTTTTTTAAAGGATATGTCCATGTGTGCTGACTATTTCGCAGGCATCCAGCGATGGGCAGATGGAAGTGAGGTGGGGCGCACAAATCTGCTCTTGCCAGTGCCCGCAAGTTTTATCATCTTTATCAATATGTCCTTTTTTAAGAAGTTGCATTGCCGGTCGGCCCCGTTGTGTCAGGAAACTCGGGACAGTACTGCCCAAGCTTGACGGCCGTCAACCCTCTGAACCACACGAGTCTCGCACGAACGAAAACCATCTCCCCAGGGACCACGGTGCGCCTCTCGTTTCACTATTGAATGGCTGCATGCGAACTGAGCCGGAAAGATTTTCCTTTTTTATTGAATAGCTGCGAAACAATCGCAAGATACCGTTTTGGTTCTCGCTTACTGAGAAATTCACCACCGGGCGGTCCCTCTCAGGCGATATGCAGCCTCGAGTAGCGGGATCGCCACTCTTGGATTCGAGCCGTTTCAGTGCGCTACATTCGCGGCTGTGGGCGACCTTAGACGCGGCGAGTGCGTCATGCGCAAAGATCGTTTCGGCTGCCACCCAAGAAATCGAGAATTTCGAAAATCTGGTTTATGGCTGGCCGCAGGTGAGCTGCACATTACACTTTCAGAGTTTCCTTACGCACTCCTCATGTCGCTCATTCTGCCGGCTTCGTCGGTGAATGCTCACTTCGGATGATATGTGCTTGAATTCTAAAACGTATTTCGGTGCTGCTGCGTCGTCAACAGCGACGAGCGATGCTCACCACCGGAGGAAATACGTCGACTACCAGCGGTGGGAGCGACGTTGCCCGTGGCGTTTCGGTAGCGGAAGTCGGCAAAGAGTCCATCAACAGCGCTTACTACGAAAGTCCCAGCCAGCTCGTGAGGGAGCAGCTGCGACGGATACAGCAGGAGCGGTGGATGTTGGCGCAAGAGGAAATCCGACAACGGCGTCGACGGCAAGCCACTCTTGCAGAGACCGCTTTGTTGGTGGACATTGAGGGGCTGCTGGACGCGCGACACTGCGACCGAAACTAGACACGAACGCGAAAAGCGCACACGGCCCCAGGGGCGCCGGCTCATCATGATGTACTTTCTATTTTCCTTATTGCTTAAGTATCGTGCTCGAAGGAGAGTCGCGTCGTTGCAAATTGTGAAAATATATAACGATAGGAAGAAACCAAACGAGTTGCGTTGACTCTGCAGTGCCATTGACGACTCGTGGAATTGCAAACAAGCACACAGGGACAAATGTCAAGTGAGATACACATAAATGGTGCGTCTTGGCCTGAACTTCGGGAATTTTAGTTCGCAAATGTGTTCACATTTAATCGGTGCGTGGAATTTCGCCGGTACACCTCTGCAGTGTCATTTCGATGTCGTTTTCCCCTGTCACAGCCCCGCTATAAGGTATATCCCTTCTTCCTTATGAGACTATTGTCGTCGGTCAAGGGATTCCTGTCTGGCTGTCAATAATCAGATATTATTTTGCTAGCCCCGCGCGAATGTGGCAAATTTTGAAATCTATAAAACCTCGAAGTGGCTGCACGAGTTCCTTGACGGCGTTGGACAGCGGATTCGAAGCGAAATCGTTTTAAGTCTTTATTATATCGAGTTGCAAAACTTATATATCTGCTTGCTGGTAGGAGGAAGGGCTTCCTTTTGCTACTATGTAATTGTCTCCCATCGGACGCCGCGTAAACTTTATTTGTGGTTTGAATGCCTCCGCCCATAAGTGGTGGGTTTCGGCCCCAATCCCACCCACGTCGAACTTGCATATCTTACCGCCACATGCCATCACAGCCACACGCTCCCTTGTTTACTTGCGGAAAACATGAGATCATAAAAACCGCATGTTTCAACGCCGATTTCGGGTGTAGCATCCACCCGCCAAAGCGGGAAAATTTCCAATTCTGGTGCGCCCGAATAAGGCTAGGGATCAAGTGGATTTTGTCGATGTTGATGGTAATGATATTTTGAAACGTTGATGTTGATAGTATTGGTATCTTGGATTGTCGATGTTGATGGTGTTGATAGTTTGGGATGTTGACATCGATGGCAATTTAAGCCGATATCATCGCCGATGTATCGATATTTTGGAACGATATATCGATACATCGGGCTTAGATAATCAATATTTTCCAATTGTTTTGATAATTGATGGCATCGATACTAGCACTACCGCCATCGTGTCGATGACGATGTCGCAACCTATCACATCGATGGCACCATCAACGGGTGATGATGATACTATCGACGATGCATCGATAGTTGTTCCCTAGCCTTATTACGCCCGAATTAGGGTATACCCCAATTCGTGGTTTGGCCGCAAAACATACAATCATGCTAAACATCCACCCTCCGCGAAACACCTAGTAGCGGATGTATTAGGGGGGATGTTCATATGGTAGTAACATTGACGATAGTAAGCCATGATCTCATTATGCCAACCTACCGACATTACAAACATCCTACACCGCTGTCCCCATGAGCCTTACTATTGTAATGCTCACAAGCGAATGGTCATATCGCTTGCTATTTGACCACAACACAGTACGCGTAGATCAGTCGCCGCCACAAAGGTGTGTCAATTTGAAATGGGAATCGGAAGAATATACGCACTGTAGACCAATCACTTGCCAAGTAGCAATGCGTTTCGACAAACAACGATGTGAAGTGAAGGAGAGATGGAAAATGGGGCAGTGCACGCACTATTGTGAAAACAAATCGTAGAAATAGACGTCAACTCCGTGTGCAGACATCCACGAAATGGATGTTCGGGTACAATTTGAAATAATCCATTGATGCACTCTAAAGGGAGAGTACCCAATTCGTAGAATCTATGGGCACAACCTGTTGATAGCTTCTCAGCCTCCTTGCATGCCGTAGGAATTATTAGAACCACCCATGGATTTAAGGCGCCCATGGATTGGTGGTCCCGATTTTTCTAAATGTTATCCAATTCGAGTAACATTTTTTCCCCGCTACGTTTGCATTTTTCCTTCCACTACACCAATTTTGAGCAATACCGGTCGACGGACTAGATACAAGTATTTTTCGATGCATGCAGTTGATGTGACTTGCCTCCATGCTCCGCGGGCTGATGGGCGTCTTTGTTCCCTTTTGTCCATCCCCTTCTTTATTGGTGGATTCCGTTGCTTTCTTTGTACTAACTGGAATAATATTTTTCGCGGGATTTATCAGCATGGGATGTGGATATTTTAAAGTAATGATCTGCGTCGCCGAGATGGAGCTAGCCAAGCAGGCGGCCGCCTCTAAAGGGATGCATGAGGGCAAGCTGCTAGCCTCTTGGCGTCGAAAGGTCTCTCTCGCCGTCCATGTTGCTCACGCGGACAACGTCTTGTGCGGTTTGTCCGCCGCCGCAGACGGCGTGGAGGCCGCTTGTTCCTCGGTTGGGATGCCTTCTCTTGCCACGGCGCTCTTCACCCGCGCCATGGGCCGCAACCGTCCCCGTGCTTCCTCGAGCGGCGCGTGAGGCGCCGCTTGTCGCCTCCACGTGTTGCTTTCTCGGCGTGGCCTAGGAGTTTCCTTAGTTTATTCTGCTAAGTTTGTGCATAGTGTAGTGCTTCCTTTTGCCGTGATTTGGATTCCGTGATCCTCTTGTCACTCTTGCCCTCTTGTTTCCCCTCCCTTTCTCTGGTGCTCATGTTGTTCTACTTGTAATCCATTAATTATCGGTGGTGGGGCCTCGCTTGAGGCGGTCTTCTGTTTCCCCTCCCATTTTCCCTGTCCATGCTCATCTTGTTCTAAATTGAAATTGAAATTTAAATTGAAATATTTTACTCCAATACCGGTAAACCGGCTGGAGTCTCTGGGCCCCCCCTTTTGCCATGCCATATAGGACTTAGTAGCGTGAGGTAGACCGTGAACCACTAATCCCAACCTCTCCAATGGCAGTAACGATATCGTCTAAAACATACCCGTACCAGCATCCAAGTATTTACTATTTTCTGACCTATACTATTTTTTTTTCCTGGATACAGTATGAAATAAAAAATGTCGCTATTCTCCACGATACGCGGCCTGCTCCAGCCGCGGCGGGGTTGCCGATCAGCAAGGCTGGTCAGCTTGAGCTGGTCGAGTCGAACCTGCCTGACCTCGGCTCCTGTGCGACTCCGGTCGTGCCGGAGGTAGGGGGAAAGGCAGGTGGAAAACCCCCCTCGCGCAGGTCGTCGTCGGACTCGTCTCGATCCTTGCTCGACCCCGTCCGAGATATCGGAGATAGTGGTCGCTCTTCTCGGCGCGACCCTCCACCTAGTCTAGCCTTCTCCCCCCCCGCGGGGGCTGGGAGGAGAAAAAGCGAGGCTGCAGACGGTGTTCGGCTGGCTCTCCTGCCTCCGAGCCAGATGTCTCCTGTCCCCTGTCCGTTTGCCGTCTGGTTCCACCACCCATCTGATCGCGCTGTGCTGGCCGCACTTGTCTCCCCCGGTGATTTACGTTGTTAAGGGGCCGCCTATATGAGCAGTGTGCTGTTGCGATAACCCGGGGCACACTGCCTGAGGCAGCCTGTCGATAACCGGGTACCGACTAGGGGAGGGGGAACGGATAATGCCCAGGAATCGGCTATCCTCAAAAGATGGTGGGTACGGGAATATTTAACCAAAAACCCCCCGTACCGGGTTTTTCCGGCGGCGGATGATCCTCCCGACCTCCGCCGCCAGACCGTGCCGCTCCTCCGGCTGCGACTCGCCTCCGTCCTGCGTGTCTTCGGGCCTCTCTTTGGAGCCCCAAGGGAAACCAGAAGGTTTCGCAGGGCTGGTGGCTGCTAGCGAGCGCCGTGCCCTAGCGCTGCTTCCCAGCTGTCCGCCGCCAGCTCCAACACCCTCGTCCCACCGCTGATCCGTCCGTACCCCTCTTCGCCAAAAAATATTTCGCAAACGCCGCCGCCCCATCGTCGGGAGAGTATCTGTGAGTATTTAGTCGCGGAAAAAACCTATCGGACTGGCCGAGCGGGAGATCCCTGTGCCGGTGTACGGATATTATGTTTTCCAAAACCCTCCGTACAGGGCTTCCCGACAGCTGTTGATCCCGCGGATCGCTGCTGTCGGTACCTCGTTCAGCCCCCTACCGTGCCAGGCCTGGCACGGCTATGGGGTTACCAGCGCCCACCGCGTGGAGGTAGAGGTAGTAGGTGCCGACGGGCCTGCGAGCGCACCCCCCTCCGGGGCCGCCGCCGCTGCGCCGCCGGCGGGCGCCATCTTGTTCTACTTGTAATCCATTAATTATCGGTGGTGGGGGCGCGCTTGAGGCGGTCTTCTGTTTCCCCTCCCATTTTCTCTGTTCGTGTTCATCTCATTTTCCTGTAATCCAGATATCGCCGAGATGGTTACATTAGCGTAACTTCAATTATTACAAAATTACAGATAAAGATGACACAGTGTTTACGTACAGCAGCATTATCTCGTCTTTATTACAACAAAGAGGAAGATACTGTGTGTGTGTGTGTGTGTGTGTGTGTGTGTGTGTGTGTGTGTGTGTGTGTGTGTGTGTGTGTGTGTGTGTGTGTGTGTGTGTGTGTGTGTGTGTTTTTTCAGTTTTTGTAACTGTCTTTCTGACTGTCTGTCTGTCTGTGTACGCCGTATCATCAGTTCCACAGGATTCCAATCGACAAATTCGATCTTATGGTTTAGAAAATATCTCAAAACGTAGTACATAGCATCACTTTTTGGGAGCGTGATGAATAGAATTCGCTTTTAAGCACTGCGCATTGTTACGATGGGTACATGAGCGAAACTTGAATGCTTGCAAATGTAGAGAGTGTGACGCGCGCGCGCGCGCGCGCGTGTGTGTGTGTGTGTGTGTGTGTGTGTGTGTGTGTGTGTGTGTGTGTGTGTGTGTGTGTGTGTTTGTTTGTGTGTCTCTGTGTGTCTCTGTGTGTCTGTGAGTGTATGAGTGTGCTTTTGTGTATGTGTGAGGTGTGTGTGTGTGTGTGTGTGTGTGTGTGTGTGTGTGTGTGTGTGAAGTGTATGTGTGTTGAGGTGTATGTGTGTGAGGTGTATGTGTGTCTGTGTGTATGCGCGCGTACGACGACAACTGCTCAACCCGCTGCCGGACGAAGTATTGCACGGATATTTTCTAGCGTCACCGGCCACCACGTTTTGACAGGTAGCCGGCTGAGAGCTACCTGCAGACACAAATCTTTTCTTGCTTGCTGTTCTTGATAGGCGTCTTTGACCCGAACCATCAGGTATGTGCTATCAGGGTCACAGAGGCTGCCCGCCCAACCATAGTACCAGGTACTTGAACTATGGGCGATGGTTAGACATACATTTACACTGATGAGCAAGTGTTAAAGCACCTGAATGAACACTGTCATTAAGTACAGGAAATACGACGCTTAATGTACTGGACTGATGTAGAATATGAAAGTACATTGTTTACAATTACTGTTCAGATCAAGTGTGAGACCTAAACAGACACAACAGTCAACTCAACACGAGCAGCTGCCCAGTCCCCAAGGGAGCGCGCAGTTTCTTCAATGAGGGCGTCGACATAGCCCTCCTGAGTTACTTAGGCAACGGCACAGCCCCGCACGGGCTTTGCCAGTGTATTATCACTAGATACTTGTAACATACGTTTCTGCACCTGCGAATAACTTGCTCTAAATGTGAAACAACAGCCTTTGTAATTCCCTATGATAACGCGCCCCCCCCCTTGGTAAAAACACATTAATGCAGAAGGTCCCATACTTACGGATGTAATACTTCGTGACCGCGCGGTGCGCGCCAGCCCTTGCGCGGTCGCCTCATATAGCCCTACAGACGGGTATTGAGTTTAGGGTATCCTAAACCTTAAACCCTAAAACCCCATCCGACCCATGTAATTACAATAAAACACATGCTTCCCTAATTACACGGAGGGCGCATTACTCATCCTAGGTAATTCTTGAATTTCTTACAAGAAAAAGCAGTGGAGGCCACCAAGCACAAAAGAAGAAAGGAGGGAAAAAAAAATCTAAGCCCCAGGAACAGGAAGGCATGCCACAACACCAGCACTGCCCTCCTGAAAAGCGTCGCGGAGATAAGAACCCAGAGTGCAATGAAGAGCTGAAGAGCAGCAGAAAGACGTTGCATCAATTCACGTCGCACATCCCCCAAAAAACGCCGAAACGGAAGAGAAGTAGATCGACGAACAAAATGTTGCATACGGACATAACTGTCAGAGCGCAAGGAACGAGAGTGAGCGGCCCCCATGCCAGGGAAGCGACGAACAGCCACCAAAATAGCCAAGCGATCGACCAACTCAGCCGCCATCGGCGCCAACCGGCCCCCATCCTCCATGGCGAAGGGATAATAGTCATGGACCGACTGAACCGAAGGCGTGGCAAGCAAAGCGGAAGTGCGGAGGTCCGCATCAAGTTTGCCTTGCTGAGCTCCCAATGCAAGGCTGCCAGGGAGTGGAAGGCGAGCACCTATACGAGGAACGGTAATTCTAGGTAATTCCACTTCCTTGTTTCGTTTTCCCCCACGATTCGCCTCCTTCTGCATCACACACACACACACCTTGCTGTCTGTAGCCTCGACATTAAGATTTCAAGTTGTTTGGCAGATGCTACATCGG
Source organism: Tetraselmis chui (assembly GCA_026401115.1). NCBI lineage: Eukaryota > Viridiplantae > Chlorophyta > Chlorodendrophyceae > Chlorodendrales > Chlorodendraceae > Tetraselmis > Tetraselmis chui. Next base: position 105,365 of record JAPMLY010000277.1, on the reverse strand, counting down.
TACTAAAATGTACGATCAAACAATGGAAAGAGGCCATTGGAGACAAAATATGTCCCATCGACGTCATTTGGGGATTGTGATCGTCGTCTTTTGGTGCACGTCACGCTCGACACACAGGCCCGCCCCGGAATGTGCAACTGCCCCAAGCGAACCCTAATAATCCTTTCGGCGATCACTAACGTCAAGTATTAATGCACGTGCGGGGCAGTGTGCCTTATCAAATCCATCATCTTTTTAAATTTATATATTAACACGAACACATTTCCTGACCTGTCTGTCCCCACCAACAGGGCCATGCGATACGGAGAAGGGGCATCCAATTAAGGAAATCCCCAAATCTCATACACAACACCCGCCTATTTCACAAGCAGTACTCATGTTCATACTATATATACACCCTATTCTCTGTCACTCTCTTTTGGATCGTCGCCGCCGTGACCAAAAACCTTGCTGCTCAATGTTGAGGCGCCTTGTCCACGTCCACCCACTCGTCTCCCACGGCAACGTTGGAGGGGCCGGGAACGGATACGGGCACCAGGTCGGGCTCGTTGGAGGAAGAGAATGCGCTATACGCCGCCTCCGCACGGTTCACCACCTCGGGCGGCTGGTACTCCTCCGGCAGCGCCTTCAGCCCCGCGGCCTCGGTGTAGGCAGCAAAGGTGGTCGAGTGCTCCTTCAACATCTGCTCGCCGCCCTCGCCTGCTTGGGAGGACGCCGGCTTAGGCGGAGGCACGAGAATGGAGGCCCAGACGCGTTGACCGAAGCGAGCGTGCTTGCCAACACCCTCCTCCGCCAGACGGAAGTAGCCGACATAGCGACCAGCCTTCTCGGGCGCCACCAGCTCCACCGTCACGTCCAGCTCCTCCCCGGGCGCGGGGGCCTCCGAAGCGACGCGCGTGATAGACTTGGCGGTCAGCTTGTCGCCGCCGACGTGCAGCATCAGAATGTCGCCGCCTCCCGAGTTCCACTTGACGGTGCCCGAGTTCCGCATGCGCCAGGTTTTCAGCGCCCTCTGTCCGGGGGCCAGCTCGGTGCCCTCGGGGATGGTGACATCTTGCACAAAGCGCGCCTCCGGCTTGACAGCCTTCTCGCCCGCATAGTCGTCAACATTCACGGGCGGCGCGGTGGGGAAAAAGGGGGTGTGGAAAGGAGGCATGAAACCCAAAGGCTGGGGAGGTGGTGGGGGGCATACAGGGTGAGGGGGGCCAGCAGGGTGGCGATGCTGAGGAGGAGGGTATGGGGGGCCAGGAGGGTGGTGGTGGTGGTGTGGGCCGACGGGGTGGTGGTGGTGGCGTCCACCCAAACCGCGACCACCGAAAGGAGGAGGGCAGCCACGCCTGTCGCACAGGCCTCCGTCATCGTGCATGTACTTCCCAAACCCTCCTCCGCACCTGCTCGGCGGCTTATGGAAGCCGTAGCCGGAGGGTCGAGGGGGGCCCGCGGCGCGCCAGCGGCATGGGCGCTCGATCAACGTAAAGTTGTCCTTGCTCCAATACTTTCCGTCCTCCGACTTGCACCACTCGCAGAGGTCGAAATCGGGGCGGTTCATGGACTTGAAGCGGTGGCCCATAAGTGGAAACATGTTGCAGCCGTCACAGGTGATACCTGGGTGCACCACCAAGTCGCCCGCCGAGTCGTCTTCCGCCTTTTCCGTCGCCTTCAAAACAGTGGCCAGCGTCGCGGCGGTGGGAACCTCAGGAAGACCTAACGACTCGGGCGTGGACATCAGGGTCGTAAACCTGGCGGCGAACTCGGAGCTTAGGACGAACTGCCGCCTGAGCGCCTCCACCACGAGTGGCTCGCAGTCCTCGCCAATCTTGGCGGGGAACTTGTTGACCATCTTAACCAACCTGCCCAACGCGGCGTCGTCCTCTTCCGCCACCGTTGCGATGGTTGACAGTCTGCTAAGAAACCGCTCCACCTTTTGGGGGTTCCTCTCCTTGGGCTTGCCAGACGCCTCTCCTTCCTCCTCAGAGTCCTCATCGTTCGAGGAGTCGAACGAGACCTTGTCCTCGGCCGTCGCGCCCTCTTTCTTCAGAAGCTCCTTCAGCTTGGCCTTTGCGCGGTTGTCACCCTTCTGCGCCTTCGCCGTCAGCTTGGCCCTCCACACCGCCTTCTTCTCCGCCTCTTTGGCCAACTTCTTCTCTTCCTTCTTCGCCTCAGCCTCGATGGCCTTGGCTTCCGCCCACTCTGGCGCGGTCACCGCCACGCGAATGACCGGCAGGCTCTGACGAAACAGCTCTTGGACGTCGGAGTCGCTTGCAAGGGTAACCTACAAACAACCGACGGATGGATGTTAGAGACGGTGTCGCAATTAAACAAAAAACGTATGCTTCCACTCGTTCGCCTTAGAGTCGACTACATTTGAGGATTAGTGCAGTAGGGGATGATGACAAGGAAAGTGTGTGAATCCTTGAGATCACAGTTCTCCCTCAATAACAAGGAAGTGAAGAGCAGCTAGGTACAGGAAGACGTGACGCAATACGCAGAAAAAGCGCTTTATTCCGAGGAAGTTGTTTCTATGCACAAGATCAGACCAGATAACGGACAGAAAATAGCCTATAGATGTGCCCCGACGCTAATTGCAAGGGGAAAACGTCTATGTACTAGAGAGAGAGAGAGAGAGAGAGAGAGAGAGAGAGAGAGAGAGAGAGACGGGGGTCGGAAACCCACAAGTCCGCTTCAAGGACGACAGGTGAAAGTATATGCTGAATAAAATAACAGAGGTGTTGAAGCACCTGATCACCGTCGGCGTCAGTGTATTTCAGGTTGATGGTGGTCTCCTCCGGTAGCTCATAAGTCATCCGCACCCTAGCGAGCAGCTCGCCGTGAGTGGGTCGGGTGGAGGGAGTCCAGCGACGAGTGTCCTTGCGGAGAGTGAACTTGAAGGGCACGGCACATAGGGGCGAACCCGAGCCGGAATCTTTACCGACTTCCATCTTAAACACGGGATGCGCTATACGGTGTCACTACTTCTAGCCAGTTAAAAGCAGCCTCGGCACGGTGGTTGAGGTGCTTGTGATAGAAAGCGGCAGGCCTTGCTGTGCCGTAATTCGCTCTCGAAAGTGGAATGCCGGTATTCGCCCAAAACAGGCGGTTACGGACAGACTTCTGGGATACACCTGGGATACAGTGATACACGTGCTTCGTGAAGTGCAGCGAGTCCTCTCGACCGTACTGCAAATCTGCTACTACCGTCGACCGTCTCGGTCTGCTTGCTAGCTAGGCAGTTGGTTCCGCCACTGAGCGTTCCTGACTCACGCACCGCGCCTCTTTCCTTGCTTTATCAGATCTCGCCCGGTACCGTTCCCAGCCCAGGTTGACGCGTCGTTTGGAACTGTCGTGGGGACAGCTGTCCCAGTACTGCACCGGTAACGAGCAGGACGAACGTAGCACAGGTAAAAACTGCGTAATGTACTACAACGAATATTTTAAGGATGTGCTTACATTCGCGAAGCTGTGTCTTTGCGCGCCGTACCTGTGCTGGGATGAGCGCTATAAAGCGTGCAAACCTTCCAAACCAGCCTCACAACCCGCCGAGCATCAGTCTCCGCTACAGGAGCAGCAAGAGGCGACCCAGCAGCTTTCTCGCGGTTCCGAGAGGGAACGCGAACCTAGTATCTGCAGTAAAGAGGCGGTAGCACTTACGCACCTCGAACGTCAGCACTGAGCGTGGTCGAGGAACATTTCCAGACTTCCGAGGAACATACACAGTCAGCCGCGTCACCCGCGTCCTCCACCTGAAATGGCTCCCACTTCGGCCGACTTTGAGGCCCAGCCGGCTCTCGCCGAGATGCCTGCGCAGGTGACTTTCAAGCTCTCTCTTCGCCGTGATCTCCGTCGCTGGACTCCTCCAGTGTGTCTGACGTATGAGGCGTTCGTCCGCGGCATTCAAGCCGCTTACGAACTCGGCCCGGACTGCGACCTGAACCTCACCTACACTGACGCTGACGGCGACCAGGTGAGAAGCGCCGTGACACGGGGACTCTCTCAACTTGCGTCTCGTCAAAGTAATATATATAGTTTTCGACAACGCACATGTCCTCGATTATTCTTCCGTCGCGTGCTCAACGTTGTTGAACAGAAAAATCGCTATTAAATTTGTCCACCATGTAATGTATTATGTTTTATTGACCCCGTTATTAATATCGTAATTTTAACTCGCTCTCTTCTTATGACGTTCGTCCGAAGGTAACCCTCGCAAGCGAGAACGACATGCAGGAGCTGTACCTGCAGAATCTTTCCGTCGTCCGCTGCACGGTTACCCGGAAGAAGAGTGCCAACAAGCGCGCGCTCGCCCAGACGCAGCCTTCCGAACCTGTGAAGAAGCAAAAGAAGGCCGCTCGTTCGGCATGGATTGCCAAGCTCGAGGCCAAGGCTGCCAGTGGAAACCCGAAGGCGCAAGCCAAGCTTGATTCGCTTCGCCAAGGCGACGGCATGGGTAACCCGAGCAAGGAGTGTGAGTTGCTGTTCAGCAAGCTTAATGTCAACGCTGACGACCCACTTCACAAGGTCGTCACAGCGGATAAGCCGACTGCTGTTGAGGTTGTGTCCGGTTCGCCGCCGACTCGCGAGCAATGGAAGTCGCAGCGTGTCGACAAGTTTCTGTCCAAGCTGAACGAGATTCTTCCCCGCGTTGCTCACCGCGAGCGTCCTCTTGTCAGAATCGTCAATATGCTCAACAATTGTGCTAACAATGTTGACGCTGACGGCAAGGGCCGCGTCGTGAAGGCACTGAAGCGCGGAGGGAAGCGCAATCCTGTCGTTGCGGAGAAGCTCTCGTTCCTGGCCACTTCGGGAACCGCACTGGCCGAGTTGCCTCTCGAGCTTTCGCCTCTGGCCCGAGAGATTTTGGTGGAGGCTGTGGATATGCTCTCTGTTGAGCAGCTCACCAACGTTTCCGATGGCGAGCAAGAGGTTATCACCCCGGTTGGTCCCTGGAAGGCGCAGCGTGTTGACAAGTTTGTCGCAAAGCTGAGCGAGTTTTTGCCGCGCGTGGAGAAGAGGAAGCCCGCGCTGATGAAAGTCTGCAAGATGCTCAACAACTGCCACGACAAGTTGGACGAAAAATCGGAGCCCCGCGTCGTGGAGGCCCTGGTGCTTGCCGGAGGCCGCGACGCAGCCGTGGCGGAGAAGCTGAGGCTGTTGGCTGCAGACCCTCACTCGCCAGTGAAGTTGGCGCCCGGTGCCCATGCAATTCTGCTCAAGGCCCAGAATGAGAAAGCGTCAGCCGATGCTCCTGCGCCGTTTGTGGAAACCCCGGCTTCTGCCACACCAACTACCATGGTTGACGATGCTGTCCTTGTGTGAGTTCCAATTTGCAGTGTCAACGCTCGGCCGTCCAGGTCGTAATTTGTCTGCATTGTAGTCCGCTTGAGGTGAACCATCATAGCTAAGGTGAACTTTTATAGCTATTGTGTAATGGAATCTCATCGAGCAAAATGAAAATGCAGGACCACAGTGTCTGTGTGTGTTTGTGTATTCAATTTTCTAGCTGACAAGTAACTCGTGATCTGTCGACAAGATGATTTTCAATCAATCAGTTGATAAGAAAGCGGAGGATTGAAAAAGTGGGACCACAGCTGACTCACAGTTTACTCTTCGGGGGCGTATCCGGACATCGGGAAACGGAAGAGGGTGGAAGCCGAGAGAAAGGCTCGCCTGTAGGCTTTCTTCGGTAAATAAACTACTCCGTCGCCACCATTCAAACTGAAACTCGCCATCATTGAAGTATTCTCATTGCACCAAATGACCCGCTACCCCTCCTTCTAGGAGCCCTCACTCCTTTGACTATTCGATTTATAATAAATTATACGTGCACACAGGAGACGTCCCGCCAAATAGACACTAGACAGAATGCTTGTTTTCGAATCCCACCACTGAATGACTCCATCCTCAACTTCACACACACACACACATGTGTGTGTGTGTGTGTGTATGTGTGTGTGTGTGTGCAAACATTTTTGCTTCACGGAATTCCAACCGCATCATTTACCGCTGCCAGTCATTATAGGTAGCCACTCCTCCATTGGGGGTAAGAGCGCCCGAACTTGCGAGGATAGTGGTTGAGGAGATACTTTAAACCCGCCGGTCTACCATTTAGACTCTGGTAGAACGAACTACACGACGCAGACGACGTCACACACACATACACACACACACACGCACACACACACACACACACACACACACACACACACACACACACACACACAATACCAACATTACTAGTTCGCTGCTCTATCAACCGCCCTTCTTTTCGCCTAGACCTGCCCCTCACCCGGAACAACATCTGCCCGAATCTCGGCTCCAACGGAGACCTTGCTAGAAAACACATGCTCCATTTATAGGACCCAACCCTTATTTCGTACTCATTCCTAACAACCCGCACTATAGATCCTACTGCCGTCGCCGAGGACCAAGCCACTCATATGGACTGCACCGCCGACACCCCCCGTGAAGACACAGACTCCTTGACCATGGCAAAACCCTCGACTCAGCCTACGCATGAGACTCCCTCCGAGGCCGACTCCCCCACTTGCCACCCAACCCCCCTCCACTTAGGCCATAGCAGTCCGAGTTCCCCCTCCCATCCCATAAACTCACCCTTCCCTCACAGCCTACGCCGACTTCTCCAATATACCTCAGCAGCCCCGTCGTCCCCCAACCCCTCGCTCAGCACCCCCCCCCCCCCCCCCACATGGCCGTCACTAGCGATGTCTCTATTTGGCACCCCCACTACCGACCAAGTGGTACTCAAGCTTAACAAGCTCACCCCGCCCCACGATCGCTCTCACTATCGCGGTCTCCACTACCACCACCAATAATATTATTGAAGAGGCCGGCAAACGCTGGAGAGTCAAGCTCCTCCCCGACAACGTCAGAATCTGCTCTAGGCCCAAGAGCCACGAAGGCCGATGTAACTCCCCCCCTCTCACTACGGGCATAGTGCTCATACGCATTAGTCGCCGAATGGTGGTTGATGACCTCCTTCAACTGCAACTCCACCCCCACGACCACACCCGTGTCCTAACCGACCGCGAAGGCATCCCCTGCGGAACCTCCATATCCAGAACGATATGGGGCGCCCCATGTAAGCGATGCTGAAAATGGAGGACACCATGTCTGCCTACCGAACCCCGAGTTACAAGGTCTTAATAACTACCTAGCCAAGGACATGCTACTATCAACCCTAGCCTACCTCTAGGACGACGGCCATGCACAACTCTTATACGTCGAAAAACCCCTCTACGCGGCAATTGACGAGGCGTGGCAAGAACACGAGGCTACGGCGCTCGCCGGCGGCGCAGCGGCGACTCGGCGAGCGGGTGCGACCATCCTCATTGGGCTGTCTCGAGCTTGATTGGTACCGTCAATAGCAAGTAAACCCGGTTCCGGTACAAGAGATCAAATGAAGACGACCCAATTACCCAAAGCATTTCGCAAGTAACAAGGAGAACAATCTCCACGAGCTCGGCAAGTCTTCGACAACGAATGAATAAGGCTCCGACACGTCTCGACCATGCGCAAGTACCCGAAGCATCTCAACGCAAGTAACGGGTAACACGGCAACACTCGCAAGGCACTCGACAAGAACATCAACGATTGATGAAGCACGTTCCGACACGTCTCGACGAAGCATAAGTCGGTCCAAGCAACCACCACGCAAGTAACTAGCAAAGTTTTAACAATCGCCACAAGCTCGACATGTCGCTCGACAATGGATAATCAGGTTCCGATACATCGCAAACGAGCTCAAGCAGATCGACGACAACCACGAAAGTAATAGGGGAAACGGTCCCACATCTCGATAGGTCCATCGACAACGGATTATTAAGATCAGGTTCCGACACGCCGCGAATGAGGCCGGCCAAGCGGTCCAAACACCACCACAAAAAACAACGGGCGACACGGATATGTCCTATCAATCTTGTCAGGGACGTCGACAATAAGTCGACCCATTAATAACGCCGGCGACATGAAAGAAAAATAGAGCAATCTAGACGCTCGTTCGCACTTCCGCAGACTAACGGCATCACCAACGATGTTAGGCAACACACGTCGCAGCGACCCAAGTTGTACTCACCACCAAACCATGGAGGCCATAGCTTCCGCAGACAGGAAACAACTCGATATGCTAGCCCAGTTCCTACACGTAGACAATGGTCGTCGCGTCGGAAATTGTAATCTAGTAGCTTCTTGTTCACAAACTTCAAGACTTTAAAGGGGAGTCGTAGAAGTAGAAGTACTGCTGTAGAAATACAAGTGCTACTTAAGTAATGCAATACAAGTACTTTTATAGTATTGTTGCAGTAGTAGAAGTAGGAGTACATCGGATTACATAGTGCGTGGGAGTATTGGAGGGCCCGACCGGAGAGCCCAATACTGGAGGGCCCTCCATGTCGAAGGGTTACACGGAGGTGTCATCACCGAGAATCGAACCCGCACCTCCTTGTCCGGAGTCGTACGCCGTAACCAAGTGCCGTACGACTCCATAATAATGTGGTTAGATTCGGTACCTAAAAGTCGGTACCCGATGGAGATACATGACAAATATATACCTCCGTACTACCCGAGCAACAGGGTCCCGCAGTACATCCACTATTGGCTAGGTAGTAGTATTAGCACTAGCATTGCAATGCCTATTGCTAATGTACAAGGTAGCTAGTCCTTATCTTAGTACTTAGTATTGTATGAATAGCGGTACTCTATTTCCCCGTTAGAGGCGGTCGGCCGGCCCTGCCGGTGCCATTGCCGGCCGCTATCTCTCTCTTTTCACTCCCTTTGTCCCCACCGCTGGGCTGTTGGCCCCCTAGCGTGGCTCAACTGGCCGTGTCATCATTATCCTTCCAACTCTAACAAGTAGGGCCATGACTCCCCCGGAGCACAGCGTACGGATGTGTCCATTATCCTGCCCACCGCGGGGATCTCACAACCCTCCCGTAATGGACACCATCCTTCTAACTCGGGTCAAATCCTAGTAACCCGCGAAATACGCGGAGGGCCCATAACATGTCGAAGGGTTACACGGAGGTGTCATCCGCACGTCCTTGTCCGCTCCGTCAATCTTTGTTGACGAATCCGCACCTCCTTGTCCAGAGTCATACGCCGTGCCCGAGTACCGCGCTTATACGTCGATACCCGTTGGGGATATATCTCATATATATACCCCGTACTGCCCGAGCAACGGGGTCCCGCAATACATCCACGACTATTGGCTAGGTAGTAGGGCCAAGACTCCCCCGGAGTACAACGTACGGATGTGCTCATTATTGTTGCGAGACATGGTTTTGTGTGATAATCAAGTTGCTACACAGCAATGTTGGTCAAGTAGCATCGTGATAGTACGGCTGTGACTCAGCACTATGAGATGATAAGCCAATCAACAATAGAGAGGATTAGGTTGCTGATGGTGGCAAGTTGCTGAGCGTTAGATATCATCTAAAGGCTCAGAATATATGTTGGCGTGTGCTCACCACAAGGTGAGTGCGTGTCCTGTGATAGGCAAGTGCTAGGCACTTGCTGAGGGTGAGATGACATGCAGTGTCACTCACCGAGTGTAAGCATTCTTTATTGCCCCCTCAACTTTGACAGGTTATGGGCCCTCTAGCTGCTAGTTGTTGGAGTCATTTGTCTTGACTGGAACCTAGAGCTTGCTTCTCGAAGAGTGGTAGACCTTTGTGGTGTCGCACGATACGTGAGGTGCGGCTGGCTCACAAAGTGGCTGGCTCTTGCTTGTGTTTGTAGCTTTACTTCGATACCCGGTTGGTAGCGACTTGTTTGTGTCGCTTGGAGCCGGCTTCAACCCCCGAACGCCGACTCGTGTGACGTGAAGATCGGCTTGCTTTTCTTTGTTATAGCTTGGCGCTTTCTGGAATTTTATTCGCTTCCGGAGCTTGTCACCCGCCAGTTTCTTTTCTCGTGAATGCCGATAGTGGTCCGGCTGAGTTTTTGGAAAGGCATCTTACCACAAGTGTACTAGCACTCCTGTACGACGTCACTTGACCGACCTTCTGAGACTCGTTTCTGATTGCCTTGGCTGTATAGACTCCGGGAGTACAATTGCGTCTTCGGTCAGCCCTTTGTCGTCTCCTTTTCTGAGCCGTGTTGCCCGCCTCTTCACCGGTACTTGGTGCTTTTCTTGTTGGCATTATTCCTGATTTTCTGGTTCTCTTGCGAGCGCATCCGACGTACCTGATATGGACTCCGTGAAACTACCCAAGTTCAGTGGGGAGAGACGAGATTTTGACGTGTGGAAGAAACGTTTCCGTGCATTTGGCTTGATGCAAAAGTGGGCTCCGGCTTTGTCGTCGGATGGTGCCGCTTCCTCTCAACAACAAGTCGACATGTACTCCACACTGATTCTAGCGCTGCCGGAGGACGACCTTTCTATTATCGAGAATGTTAGCGAGGATGACAAGACCTGCGGCCACACTGCATGGACTGCGTTAGTCAATCATTATGAGGACGATGGTATTTACCGGTGTACGGAACTATTGCAGGACTTGGAGACGCCGCAAGCGGACGGCGAGAGCGGCATTCAATATCTGAACCGGTTAGTTCGACTGCAACGACAGCTTGCCCGAGTTGGGGACGTCGTCCACGACCGGCGTATCATCATGTACTTGGTGAAGGGCCTGCGCAGCGAATACCACTCCATCACCGACACGTGGGACGTACACGACCTCAGCATGGATACCGTCAAGCGTGATCTTCGTCAAAAGGGGATGCGCATCGAGAGTCGTGCGCAATCACATTCAACGGAGCCCCCAACGCCTACGGCTTTTGCAGCGTCTCATGATGACTCAACGACTGAACTTTTGAAGCGGCAAGTCTCCGAGCTCCAAGACCAACTGAAATCTCTTCAAGGAGCTGCGACTACTCGTCGTACCTCATATGGCAGAGGCGGAGCGAGAATTTTTCGTGGTGTTTGCTATGGCTGTGGTAAGAAGGGCCATCGCAGGTCCGAGTGCCCCGTCATTAACACCGGAGGTAACTCTGCGCAAATGGACTCCCCGGTTGCTTTTCCGGCGGTCATGGACGTGACAGCCACCCCTGCGAGGCCATTCTCCGAGGCTCGACACATGTTCGAGCGCGATGGGGAAACGTGGATGTGGTTGGCCGACAGCGGCGCCATCCATCACGTGACTAGTGTGCGCCGTGACTTCTGTGAGTATCGAGCGCTCACCGACCGGCTTTGGGTGAAGGGTATCAGCGCCCGCGCTGTTGGAGTGGGCTCGGTCCGAATCATTGTGAAGGCTGAAGATGGAGAGGAGATTCCTGCCACGCTAAAGAATGTGCTCCACGTTCCTGAGCTATCCCGTCGTGCGTCGTGGTCTTACCATCGACTTTTCAGCCTCACCCAAGCTCGGCGACAAGGTCATTCTGTGGTGTTAGCTGATCCCGTGGACCACCTTCGTCTTCATGCCGGTCATGGTGGTGGCGTGGTGGTTCCGTTGGAGCGCGCGCATTTATTGGTGTGGTTGCCGGCGCGGGTTGCTTCGTTGAATCCTACCGCTTCTGTCGCCACTGCGCCATCGGAAAAACGGTTGTGGCATTCCCGACTCGGTCACCTTGGCGAGTCGCAATTGGACGGGCTCTTGGCCACTCAGGTGGAGGGTGTGGCGTTTTCTGGGTCGGAGAAGTTGGGCTTCTGTGAGACGTGTGCTGTGTGTAAGTCGCACGTCCGCCGTATCTCTCGTGAGCCGGCTGACCGGAACGTTGGTGTCTTTGAGGTCCTCGGCTTAGACTTCTGCGGTCCTATGAGTGTTCCATCCTTGGGAGGACGGCGGTACAGCTTGTGTGCGGTTGATTTCCGGAGCCGTTTCATGCTGCATGATGCAGTCCGCTCCAAGGATGAGGCTCCCGCCTCGTTCCGTCGCATGTTGACTACCATCCGTTCTTTGGGGCACACGGTTCGTCGGCTTCGGGTGGACAATGACACGGTGTTCTTAGGTTCTGCCTTCCGAAACCTCTTGGATGAGTTCAACATCGCTGTGGAGATCACTGCCCCTTACGCGCATTGGCAACATGGCCGTATTGAGCGGCAGTGGGGGACATTGGTCCCGATGGCGCAGTCAATGATCCGGCAAGCCGCGCTGCCTAAATCGTATTGGGCTTTAGCGATGGCCGCTGCGGTGCATGTCCGCAATCGTGTGCATAGTAGCGGAGCCGGCGGTGTACCTTTCACCTTGGCGACCGGTAGACGAGCTGATTTGAGCTCCATGCGGGTCTTCGGCTGTCCGGCCTATGTCCACGTTGACAAGTCTCAACGCCGCAAACTTGACGATCGTGCGTGGAAGGGTGTCTTTGTGGGCTATGCTTCCGAATCACCTGCGTGGTTGGTGTACAATCCTGCTACTCGTCGGGTGGTGAGCAGCCGCAACGTGGTGTTCGATGAGGCTGCAGTCCTCTCCATGGGGGAGAGCAATGCGGAGCAACGCAATGATGATGAAGAGGACAGCATCCCGCGCACCATGTGTAGCGAAGAACCGGATACACCTTCGGGGGAGTCGCCGCTACGGGAGTCGCTGCAGCATTCCGGGTCGACGGAAGAGGAACGGGACATGCATTCGGGGGAGACTCCACGGCTAAGGTATAATCTTCGATCCACTGCTGCACCACAGCAATGCGTACCCAGTCCAAGGTATAATCTCCGTTCAGCGGGCGCTTCGGGAGATGGATGGACTGCGGGAAGTGCCGCAGCTATTAAGTCAGCCAGCAGCCCGACCGTTCAAGAGCCGGTGTCATACAAGCAAGCGCTGAGGAGTCCCCAATCGGGGGAGTGGGAGGCAGGTATCAAGAGCGAGTACGACTCACTTGTATCTCGGAAAACCTGGACATTGGTCCCTTGTCCTGCCGGTCGCAAACTCGTAGATTCCAAGTGGGTGTTCAAGCTGAAGCGCGATGCCAATGGACAGATTGCAAGGTACAAAGCAAGACTTGTGGCTCGCGGGTTTACTCAGGAGAAGGGTGTGGACTACCACGAGACCTTCGCTCCCACAGTGAGGGTGATTTCTATTCGAACGTTGCTCGCGCTTGCTGCTTATAATGATTGGGAGGTGGAGCAGCTTGATGTGGTGACGGCATTTTTGGAGGCCGATATCGAGGAGGAAATCTACATGAGGCAGCCGGAAGGATTCCGTCACTTCGACATCAATGGAGAGGAGCGAGTGTGCTTGTTGAAGAAATCATTGTATGGCCTCAAGCAAGCTCCAAGGAACTGGAATAAGACCATCACAGCATGGCTAGAGGAGTATGGCTTTACCCAATCCAAGGTGGATCCCGGCATATACGTCTTCATCAAGGAGGGTGAGCTTTATGTCTTGGCGTTGTACGTGGACGACAGCATCATCGTCGGACCAGCGGGTAGCTTCATCGTTGGGTTCAAGTCGGCTTTCGGCGAAAGGTTCAACGTGCAAGACCTCGGTCCAGTGTCTTGGTTGCTTGGCATGACAGTCGAGCGTGATCGTGGCAGCCGCACCATCAGGATTGGACAACAACAATACGTCTTAGATATGTTGGAGCGCTTCAACATGATGGGCTGCAAGCCAGTGGGCTCACCTATGGCGGTCGATGCTTTGAACAATTGTGTGGAGACGTCGACATCAAGGTTGCCTCCCGGTCTAGTGCCGTACCAAAGCTTGATCGGCAGCTTGTTGTATGCTTCCGTAAGCACACGGCCCGACATCACCATGGCTGTTAGCCACCTTAGTAGGTACATGTCCGACCCCTCTCAGTCACATTGGGAGCAAGCCAAGAGGGTGCTTCGCTACCTCAAGGGGACCGCAGAGTCGGTGTTGATGTACGGTGGCGCACCCTCAGCAAAGCTGGTAGGATGGTCAGATTCTGACTACGCGAGTGATATTGGCGAGCGGCGCTCTCGCACGGGGTATGTGTTCATGCTCAACGGTGCAGCGGTGAGCTGGAAAAGTCAGCGGCAACAAACTGTGGCGTTGTCGACAGCGGAGGCAGAGTACATGGCACTGACTGCGGCCACTCAAGAGGCGATGTTTTTGAAGCAACTACTCCACGAGTTTCACCAAGACTCCGGGTCTCCCATCACAATTCACGAGGACAATCAGAGTTGTATTGCACTCAGCAAGAATAGCATGACGACCGGACGCAGCAAGCACATGGACGTGAGGTACCACTTCTGTCGGGAGAAGGTGGAGAGCGGAGACATCGAGGTGCAATATTGTGCGACGGAGAACATGCTTGCTGATGTGCTTACCAAGCCATTAGTGAGTGCAAGGCATAGCAAGTTGTGCAATGCCATCATGAGATTGCCTGCGTAGCACGGGGGAGTGTTGCGAGACATGGTTTTGTGTGATAATCAAGTTGCTACACAGCAATGTTGGTCAAGTAGCATCGTGATAGTACGGCTGTGACTCAGCACTATGAGATGATAAGCCAATCAACAATAGAGAGGATTAGGTTGCTGATGGTGGCAAGTTGCTGAGCGTTAGATATCATCTAAAGGCTCAGAATATATGTTGGCGTGTGCTCACCACAAGGTGAGTGCGTGTCCTGTGATAGGCAAGTGCTAGGCACTTGCTGAGGGTGAGATGACATGCAGTGTCACTCACCGAGTGTAAGCATTCTTTATTGCCCCCTCAACTTTGACAATTATCGTGCCCACCACGGGGATCTCACGAAATTACCAAGAGCACGGGCACCGAGGGATGTGGTCCACAAGCAGAGCAGCTGTGGAGTACTCACCCGACATAGAGGTGCCCGATACCGTCGACGAAGATCCAGACCCACGAGATTTGGAGGAAGCCCTATTGCACCGTGGGCACTTCCGAGTATGAGGGGCACGCTCCGCAGTGAGGCCCAGCACTTTGTGCGTTGCCATCGTATAACAATCGGATGGCACCTTCATTATGGAGTCTTATGAAGCGAGAAAGAGAGCCAAAGCTCCGTGACCCGTATCCGAAGTCACCCTCATATAGTCCGGTGGGCAAGGTTTGGAAAACGCAGAGAGGTCAAGGTTGGCCCGGGTACGAAGAATGCGTGAAATGCCCCGTTGAATGTGGCCCCTAGAATTTCCCAAGCGAGGGAGAGCATCGGGAGTAGGAAGTTGTAGGCAAGTCAACTAGGTAGTGACAAGGGAGGAAGGCCAAAGAAGGGAGTTCACGGAGGGCACGAGGAGGGCGGTGACAATTGTATGGGGAGGGCATAGTCCAAGGTGCGGCGGGCGGGAGCACCCAACAGAGGCTGAAGGGGCAAGGAGAAGAGTGGGAGGGGCCACACCGTGGGGGCATCGAACGGTTAAAGAGCGAGCACGGGTGGAAGATAGAATCTGAGCGCCCGAGGCACGTAGGGAGAATAAGGCCGGAGGAGGACGCGAGATTGCGAGCTTAGCGATGGTGGGTATATGAATGGAGGGACCATTGCTAGTTATGAAGGTGGTAGTGTGTCGGGCGAAGTTAGAGCGCGAGTTGCGGCCATCAACCCGTATGCCACATGGGGCGCAAGTGGAACATTCCCCTCTCGACGGGACAGAACGTCCGATGCACTCAGGCCCGGCTCCGACCCAGAAGCATACTTATGGTCACCATTGATAGACGCACGCCCTCCAAACACACAATTACCATCACACACATCTGGTACACCACACAATTGCCGCCCATCAGTAACAGTAGGGGCAGCATGCTACGCAACAACACCAACATTAGTAAATTAAGCGTACCACTCACCAACAAAAGCAGCAGTAGCGACACATGCAACCTTTTGCCCAACAACAACAACACGTGGCCACCATCCAACACTAGCAGCTGCAACAGTACCACTAGCAACAACACAACCACCACATCAACTCTCTGCCGACCAGCATCAGCGACATGAGCGACCGGCCGCCAACCATCACTAGGAGTTGCCATTGCATTACCATCAAAAGCATATGCAACACCACCACCCGCAACCCTTTGCCCACGAGCATAGGCGCAGCAACCGATCGCCGACAATCACTAGCACTAGCAAAAAGCACTAGAAGCAACAGCACCACCAATTGCGGCTTTGTGCCCACGAGCAAAAGCGGCAGCAACCGGACACGAGTAAGCACACACACTTAGACACAGAATACCTCACCCCCTCAGACCACCACTACCCCCCCTGCGACGTAACACGCATCATTTCCAAACACAAGGACACAGAATACGGCCAAACGCAGTACATGGTTGAATGGGCCCCGGAACACCTCACGGAATGGGACATTCAGTTACAACTCGACGACGGCTTCCGCCTCATCTCCTCCACTCCCACATCGGTATGCCTCCCCTCCCCCTCCCCCACCGCATGCTCCATCTGTCATGACCCCCTGCACACAGAACCCTCCTCCACCTGCTGCACATGCCCGCACTTTGCCATACACTCCCAATGCCGCCCAGCTCAGGGACCCGCCACATGGCAGTGCGAGTGGTGTGCTCGCGGCCAACAACACGACCTCACCCACCTCCACGAAGTGCAGTGGGCCCCATGCCTACAACTCCACGACACCATCAGTGAGACCCCCTCCGGCCCCACCGCCCTCACCGCATTTAACTCCGGCTATGTCCCCTCCACCACACCCATTTTGCCAGAACCCGGACCCCCTCCGTGGTCACACCCCCTAATCACATTCAACCATGACCCCATCAACCCCGACCTCGACATGCTCCCTACCGGTAAATTCGCTATCCACGCACACCCATCACTCCACGACACCACCATACTCTGCACTCCCGACGGCCGCGCGGTCACCACCCTTAACGGCCCCCGCGTCCGCCACCTCTACCAACTCTTTCGCCCCGACCTCTCGCAGCATACGTTCGAAGAGGAGGTCTACCACCTCCTCACCCGCCTAGGTTCCCGCTCAGAAATCCACTCACCCACACCCGCCACCACCACCCGTAATAGATGGGCCACCAGAGAAGACCTCCTCACAGCTCTCCGTCACACATTCCGCATCCAGACAGAACTCTACTCCGACCCCCTCAATAAATCCCTTCACTCCCACACCTACCACTCCCTCTACCCCGAAGATATAGTCTTCTCATCTAGCGGCAGCAATGCCCCGCACACCTGGCAAGGCACCAACATAGCCAACCCCGAATACGACCACGAATGCATGAGACGAGCCATGGAACACGCAATCACCAGCGCACACCTCACAGCCCCTCACACACCCAGCGCAACCATCCTCATCCTCCCCCGATGGGAACACACACCCTACCGCCACTCCAAATACATCAACTCCCCATACACCCACCACCTTTACACCCTCCCCAATGACGCAAACACCTTCCTACCCCCCGACCAACACACTGGCAACCCCACCCCTACCCCATTCGGCACACGATGGATGGTCGACATATACCTCGTCGCCAACCCCCTCGCACTCTCCACCCTCCCATCACCCACAGCCATGACCGCACTTCACAACACTCTCGAATCTATCTACGACACTCACCTCCCCAACCCCATCATCACCCCCCCTCCTCCACACCTCTTTGGCACCTACTCACCCCACTCAGCGGGTATATACCACCGCCCCCCAAACCCAACTCACCCCCTCACATACCCCCTCCCGGACCGCGTGCATCTAACGTACCCCCCCACCAGAGGCACCCCTGCTTGGAACTGGCAGGACTTTGTATACACAGACGGCTCGAAAAAAGGAAGCTCGTCCCCCCTCGGAGCAGCAGCTACCCACCCCGCCTCGGACACCAAAATCAAAATCATGGTGACCTCTACCCCTCCCTCACATACAATAAATCGCGCTGAATTAGCTGGCATAGATATAGGCCTCCAACTTGGCCGCACCCACCTCCTCACAGACAGTGCGTGCTCCCTCCGCCTCATACAAGGTTACTTAAACTGCCCTTCCGCTTACCGCCACAACATTCACCGCGACACCCTCTTATCCATCACACACACCCTTACATGGCCGGTAACTGCCCCTCTATGTCTGGTCTAAGACAGGACCGACACAATAGCGCTCTGCAACTCCTACTCTCCCTACTGGAACGCCACAACGGAGGACGCTAGGAAACCATCACCGCAGACTTCGGTAACAAACCCATAAAATCGTTTGCTTCCCCCACCCCTGCCCACACTCCACTTGACTGCCACCCACCCCACCCCACCCACATGCCCACCCGACTTGTTGCTGCTGACGAAGGTCTCTCGCCTGGCTCCCTAACCTCATGCCCCGCCGTCCTCCCCCCTGAGATTCTCCCCCCCGCGCTAAGACCCCATGCACACAAACCTGACTTCATCCGCATCCTCGAACCCCGATTCGTTGGTCACTCCAACGGTCGCCGACGTTACGCATCCATAAAAAGAATTCAGATCGGGGAATGGAAATACTGCACAGACAACAACCTCTCCCACACAGCCGACCTCATACGATCCAAATACACACCCCTTGCAAACGCCATCAAAAGCCACTGGCCAGGCACAATGGTTGACATCCTCCCCATTGTCATGAGCCGCACAGGTACACCGCACTCCTCCACCATCACGAGTCTCACCTCCCTTCTCACCGCCCGCACCGACCCTCCTGATAAACTCGTCTCCAAAGCACACCTCGACACGTCTCGCATTCTTGCACACCTCCACACGCATACTGTCCAATGGCTGCATCACCTCCTACTCATATACCGCATCAAGTCCCGCACGACCTCCCGCCGCGCATCCGCACATTGCCCCCTCGCACGACCCTAAATGCACACAACCATCGCCTCTACTTGCACACCTCCCCGGGGGGGAGTAAAACCCCCGACCCACATTGGAGAGGTTGGATTAGGTGGTTATCGGTCTAGCCCTGACTTGTAAGTTCCATGTATGGCATAGTTGGGAGGGCCAAGAGACAGCAGCCGACGCATCCGGCTTTTTGGTAAAAAACCGGCGCATACGGTACATGTTGTAAACAATTTCAATTTCAATTTCAATTTCAATCAACATTAGCACCACTAGATGCAACATACACTCTGCCGACGAGCACCAACAACGGCGGCTGATCGCCGACAAGTATCAGCACTTGTGCAAGCACCACCACCATCCGCAACTATGTCCCCACTAGCACCACCATCATGAGCCAAGCGCGAGCCAATTTCAGCACCCAGAGCTGCAACACCAACACATGGAACAACAACAACATCACCACTAGCTACAACCCTTGGCCCAAGAGCACCGGCCCTAGCGGCCAATCGCCGACCATCACTAGCACATGCAGAAACACTAGAAATAGCAACACCACCCCTTTGCCTACCAGCTCAACCAACAGCAATTGGCCGCGAACAAACACATGCGGTTGCTACATCAAACACGCCACCACCACGAGGGGCAACAACCGGCCGCCAACAAGCGCCAATACCAACAACTCCATTAACACCACATGCAACAACAACAACACTAACAACACCAACAATGACAACCCTTTGCCCACGAACACGAGCAGCCGGCCGCGAGCCAACACCTCCACATACAAAGTCAATGCCAATAGCAACACCAACAACAGTAGCACCACCTATTGAACCATGCAAACACAGTTAGTGTGGAAGAGAACGTACGCAAACGTAGTTACAGTCACAGTCCCGCAAACGGAACAGTTACGGCGACAACCAGCCTACATGCGTGGTGTCGGGACAACAGAAGCGAGAGAGCTGTAGCCTAGCGACAACTCTGTACCGAGTCAAACAGTTTATCGGTATGTCCGATCTAGACATGTACTAAACATATCTAGAGTAGCTTACAGTAGCTATCTGCAACTAATACGTATACGGTATTACTTACAACACTCCCCCTGAAGGTAGCTACGGGATGAAGCGTTGCATTGGGTCTTATCCTCCAAGGATCGCACTTCGGTGTCTTGCTAGTGCAGGTCCCGGGAGGGGTTTGGTGAGCATGTCAGCCACCATCAGGTCAATGGGGAGGTACCTCAACTTGATGGTTCCCTGTTCCACGTGGTCTTTGAGGAAGTGCCACTTCAGACCGATGTGCTTAGTCTTCTCGCTGACCAAGGCATTCTGGGAGTATGCAATGGCGCTTTGGTTGTCCTCCCAGATGGTGGTGGTTTCGGTGATGGGGGAGTTGAAGATTTCCCCCAGGAGTTGTCGGAGGTGGAGTCCCTCCTTGGTGGCGTCGGCCGCATAGTAGTACTCGGCTTCACACGTGGATCGAGCCACACAAGTCTGTTGTTTGGACTTGTAACTGACTGGCCCGCGTCCGAGGGTGAAGAGATAGCCGGAGCGAGACTTGCGGGTGCTGCTGTCGTTGGCCCAATCAGCGTCGGCAAAGCCTGTGAGTTGGAGGCTGTGGTCCAGGCCCCCCCCCAACGTCAGGCGCATGTCGATGGTGCCATGAAGGTAGCGGAGGACCTTTTTCAGAGCCTGCAAGTGGGCCTCGGTGGGTGAGGCTTGGGCGGAGCCGAGGATGCTCGATGCCGTGGAGACATCGGGGCGGGTACAGACGGCTGCGTACTGGAGGCTACCCAGGAGGCTGGGGTAGACGTCCTTGGCCACCCCGGTGAGAGAGGGCGAATTCATGTGTGCGAGGCCGGCGAGAAAGCCCGGGTCCATCGGAAGTGACGACGGCTTAGAGTCGGACATGCCGTACTTGGCGAGTATGTCGCGCAGGTACTTGGACTGGTCAAGCGAGATTGTGCGCGTGGAGCGATCGCGGGTAATGTGCATGCCGAGGAGTTGGGAGAGGTCGCCTAGGTCCTTGATCATGAACCGTGCTCCGAGTTGGGCTTTGAACGATGCGAGCCAAGTGGCATCATTGCACACCGCGGGAATGTCATCGACGTACATGGCGATCATGGCGAAAACGTGGCCGGTGCGGTAGATGTACATGCACGGGTCGGAGACGCATTGTTGCCATCCATGGTCGACGAGCCATGCACGAAGTAGCATGCTGAACTCGTGGGGGGACTGTTTAAGGCCGTAGAGGCAGCGCTTGAGGTGACAAACCTTGGACGTGCTATCGGTGAAGCCGAGGGGCTGGCGGATGTACACATCCTCCCGGATGGGGGCGTAGAGAAACGCTGTGTCGATGTCAAGCTGGCAGAGTTCAAGGTCGCGGGCGGCTGCGATGGTTAGGAAGAGACGCAGGCTGGCCATGCGGATGACCGGGGAGAAGGTCTCCGTGTAGTCCAGTCCAGCGCGTTGACTGCACCCCTTGGCGACGAACCGCGCTTTGAAGCGGGAGACGTCGCCGGCTGTATCCGACTTGACTTTGAAGATCCACATGCTGTTAACGACCATGCGGCCGGGGGGGAGGTCCACAAGGTCCCACGTGCCGTTGCTGATGAGGGAGGAATACTCCTGTTGCATAGCGGCTTGCCATTGGGGGGCTTGTGCGCTGTCCAGTGCAGCCCGGTAGGATTTTGGTTCCACACACTCTCGGGCGGAGAGGAGGGCGATGGCAGTAGGGGACGTGCCGGCAGGTGTGTGTGGGGTACCAGTGACAAGGTCGGGGACGTGAGGGTGCTCAAAGATGTCCTCTTGAGCTTGGCCTTGTTCAGGATCACAACACGCCGTTACGAGGGTTGGTTGGTAGTCGGACAAGTGGGCAACCATATCGCCGTAGCGAATGGGGTGGGAGCGGAGCCGAGCATGGCGAGAGGCTGCCGGGGGGGAGTAGGGGTGTGGGTAATGTGAGGTCAATGGGGTGGGACATGGGTGAGTCTGCGGGTACGTCGTCCGAAGAGTCGGTGATGGTCGAGTCGACGGAGGGTTGAGTGTTGAAGCATGGGGTGTCTTCCTGAAAGACAACATGTACGGAGGTGGTGATACGACGCGTTTCCGGATTGTAGACACGATACCCGGGTGCGTCAGGGGGATAGCCCACCATGACGCCGCGAAATGCTTTTTCACTGAGTTTCCGACGTTGTTTGTCGGGGACCTTGGCGAAAACGGCGCAGCCGAAGATGCGGAACTTGGAGGCGTCGGGCACCGACGACGTAAGGAGTGTGAGGGGGACGCCCCCATTAGGTCCGACCGAGCGACTGTACGTGCGGTTGCGAAGGTACACAACAGTGCTGACAACACACGACCACATGGAGTTGGGAACGGCCATGTTGTGGAGCATCGCCGATGCATTGTCCCGGGTAGTGCGCCAGGGACGTTCGGCCTTGCCGAGCATGTGGTGGGCGTATGGGGCAGAGAACTACACCCCGACGCCGAGGTGTGCGCACATCCGGCGAGTGACAGCAGCTTCGAACACAGAGTCTGAGTCAAACTTGAGGACCGGTGCGAACGCGCCCGTCTGGGAGTGATGGCGGGCATGCAGGTGTTTGATGTCCAAGAGGATGGTTTCCAATTCCGAACATGCGTCGTCTTTAGACTTAAGGAACCGCACCCACATGTAGTTGGTGTGGTGGTCGATGACGAGCAAGCAGTAACGGAGGCCATGTGGGGAGGGGACATTGACCGGGCCCCAGAGGTCAGCGGACAGGTTGAGGAGGGGTGGGATGGCTTCGCGCAAGCGGCTGTGTTGCGTGGTGCAGCTGTGGCTTTGTGAAGTAAGCAAGAGTCGCAAGAAACTTTGGTTACAGCGCTAGGTAACACAGGGCTAGTCGGGACACCGTGATTATGCTGGGCCTGAAGGCTTTGCATGTTGAGGTGGCCAAATCGGCGGTGCCACAGGATGGGATCACACTGGGCAGTAAGGGCAACCTGAGGTGAGGGGTCAAGTGCCGCCGGTGCGGATGGGCTTGAAGGGAGGTCCGGCTGGTGGGGGAGGAGGTCGAGACCGTTTCCGGACGGTTCTAGCACACCCATGCCTGTGGGTACCAAAAGCAAACCGGTGTCAGAGTTGGAGGGGAATATGAATTCACAGCCGCTGTGAGTTTGCATCCAGCTGACACTAAGTAGTCTGCCGATACGCTGTGCGGAGCGAGATGATAGGTCAGGGGTGTAGAGTGCATACACAGTGAGGTGAATGAGCTAGCCAGAGGCAAGTCTGACAGAAATTCGCATTGAGCCACTGCCCTTAACGTCAACGCCGACACCGCCCACGCGAGAGTGAGCGGAGGGGGGCGTGAATTTCACGAAGTCATCTTGGAACGCAGTGAGGTTAATCGAGCAGGCGGAATCAACGACCCAAAACTGTGACAGGTTACGACCCGGGGCGAGGGAAGAGGAGAATGCCACAGAGCTGAATGGGACACTCACCTCGTCGTCAGCGTAGTCATCAGCGCAGTCCTCGAGGGTGGGTAGGCAGTCGGTGTCATCGGCGGGGGCGTCGTCGGCAGGGGCGTCGCTCAGAAGCGCAGCGTGAGCAGAGGGGGTGCCGTCAGCGGTGCCGTACTTCTGGACTGTCAGCTTACGCCTGGCGAGATTCCACTTAAGGATAGCGTCATCCGTGGCAGTGCAGGCGGACATGAGATGGTTGAGGCTGCCACACGCGCCACACTTGTTGGGTCGATGGCCGCGAGGGTTACGGTGTGGTGGGCCTCGACCGCTGTGCGAGCCGCGGCCCGCAGCGACGAACGCGGAGATGGGAGGGGGTGATATGGCCGGAGCGGGTGTGTCCGGAGCAGGGTCGTCGTCCATGTTGTGCGCAAGGTGGAGAATGCTGGCCATCACTTCATCAGCCGACATGATGTAGTCCGTGTCAAAGGCGTTGATGACGCATTGCTTCGCCTGACCGTGTGGGCCGCTGCTGGAGATACCGCGCAGCATGAGGAGACCGAGGTGGTGGGGGTGGATGGCAACGGAGCCATCAACCAATTGGCATGTGTCGTTGTAGTCGTCAAAGGTCTGGCGCATGTAGTGGACATAGTCACTGAGTGACTGACCAGGGCGCTGTCTGACCGTCAGGTTGTCCAGGAGGGACAAGGAGCGAGCAAAAGACCGACAATCGAGGCGTTCACAAAGGATGTCCCACGCGGCAGCGGCGCAGTCATGGCGTGCTAGAGAAACGCGTTTCATCGCTTGGTCAGCGCGCGTATTCGCGATGGCTGCATGCAGAAGCAGCGTGTATGCGTAGTGTTGCGCTTGTTCGTCGAGCCAGACGCCGGAGTCGCGGATGGCCAGCTGTGGAATGAGGTATGCGGCCTTGATGGAGAGGAAATTAAGGAAGGTCCTCTTCCATTGCTTAAAGTCCGTGGTCGGGCACATGACGGGGACCGACATCTTCATGGACCGGTTGAGGGCGTCCTTGTCGAAGCCGGGGGCTTCGTGTGCCGCCCGGTTGATGACCACCGGGTCAATAGTGGGGCGACGACGACCACGGGTGGCGGGGTCGCCATGTTGGACTGGGGGAGAGTGCCGGCCATGAAAGGGAGGAGGTGGGCCACCGGGAAAGGGAGAGCGGCCGGCCATGGGACGCGGCGGGCCGTACGAGTGCGGGTGGTCACGGTAGGGGGGGACGAGGTGAGAGGGCGCCTCCGGGATATGAGGGCCGGGGTGTTGAATGGAGTATCCGGCGGGGGGGAAGGGGGGAGGTGGTGGTAGGTGATCAACCCGGATGGCGTGACGCGAGGGGTCGTGGTGCGAGTCGGCACGCGAGGGCTCGCGGGGCGCATCGTGACGGCGCTGTGCGACTGTGGGGTCGCCAACAGGAGCTGCAGGAATAGCAGCAGCAATGACTGTTTCTGCGTCCGGGGGTACGAAAACATGCTGGGGATGTTCAAGCAGGTGGAGGGTGTGGCCGGCGTGGCTGTCCCGGACGGGTTCGAGGTGAGCATCGTGGCGGCGCTGAGCTACAGGGGGGTGCGGATTAGCACCCGCAGCAGCAACAGCACCCTCGGCCGACTGCGAGTCGAAACGAGCTGTTAAGCGCGCCACTTGCGCAACGAGCAGCGCGAGAGTATCCGGGGGGTGATCGAGGGGGCTCTCGTGAGAGCCTGACTCAAGGGAGTCAGGGGGTGAAACAGGCGGAGTTTTCTGCGCCATTTCGACAGAGGGCGAAAAAGAAAGAGCGGAATAAAAAACAGGCAGCGGTAAAAACCGCTAGCCGGACTCGTGCCTAACAGCGGTATGCAAAGAGACGGCCTGATGCCCGCCGACCTCTCGGCCTGTAGCCCCGGGGTGTCTCAGAGCACCTTCTCTATATCCTCCACCCAGTGTGGGGCACAAGTCGAGGCCAAGGCCAGGACAGGTGGAGCACTGCGCGATTAACATTTGCAAGTGCAATTGTAGCACCACCAATAGTAGCCCCACCAAAAAATAGAATGAAAAATGTTTACAACATGTGCCGGCAAGCTATACCGACTGTTGTCTCTCGGGCCTCTCTACCAAGCCATTCAAGACTTATAAGCGAGTTTAGCCCGGGTCTCTTCGACCAGGTACACCTATCGACACACCTAGCTTTAATGTGTGTCGACGTTCCTCGGGAGTTAAAAACATGTAAGCAATCACAGCCATTGCCACAGCCCCTCCGCCTAAGCAGTAACAACGTAATAATTTTGTAATCAAAAAACAGAGATAAAAATAAATCCACTTGTCGAGAAATACAAAACTAAACTGCTGCTCGACCTTCACGATGCACGGCCCGCTCCCACCGAACCGAGGTGATCGTTCGGTAGGGACGATGGGCTAGCCTAATCTAGCTCCCGCGTGACTTCGGCCTTGCCGAAGATAGGAGGGTAGCCCCACCACCATTAGCAACAACAAAAGCAACCGGACAAATACCAGCACCAACACGTACCATACTAGCAACACCACTGGTACCGGCAGCCTCTCGCCGACTTGCGACGGCATGTACAGCTTGCCGCGCACTAGCAACGACAATAGCAGCCCCACACACATGCCGACGCGCAAGGGAATGACGGGCAACACGGGTAGCATGCATGCGCACAAGTGGCGCGCACGACACAAGCCCAAGAGCCACAAGGGAGGGTAGAGTCGAAGTGGTCCGAAAAGGGCGTCACGCTTGAGGACATGGACCGGCGCGGCGGCCCGGCGCAGAAATACAGACTGAACAAGTAAGGGGACACACATCAGCCGACGCACGGACCGTAGTATGGACACGGCGAGGAGCATGTGCACGACGCGGAGGTCTAGGCGCGGAGACCCACCTCTTCGACACATACTCACCCCACTCAGCAGGCATATACCACCTCCCCCCAAACCCAACTCACCCCATCACGTACCCCCTCCCAGAACGCATGCTACTAACGTACCACCCCACCAGAGGCACTCTTGCTTGGAACTGGCAGGACTTTGTCTACACCGACGGCTCGAAAAAAGGAGGCTCGACCCCCCTCGGAGCAGCAGCTACCCACCCCGCCTCGGACACCAAAATCAAGATCCTGGTGACCTCTACCCCTCCCTCGCACACAATAAATCGCGCTGAATTAGCTGGCATAGACATAGGCCTCCATTTTGGCCGTACCCACCTCCTTACAGACAGTGCGTGCTCCCTCCGCCTCATACAAGGATACCTAAACTGCCCTTCAGCCTACAGACACAACATCCACCGCGACACCCTCCTATCCATCACACACACCCTTAAAACCCGTTGCGACGCAGGCATCCGTACACACCTCGGCAAAATCAAAGCACACATCCACTCCCTAGGTAACGACCTCGCAGACACCCTCGCCAACCTCGTCGCGGATGGTCACCCACCCGACACTTCATACACCACAGGTTCAGAGGTCACGATAGGCCAATGGACATGGCCATACACCCTCATTCCACAAACCTTAGGGGACCCGTTACCCTACAGATACACCAACCTCAAAGCTGACGCACACACCTACATCACCAAACACACACACATACCCTCTCGCAAACTACCAAACACGGTGCCCTCCTCGCCCGCGCCGCGGAGGAAGGCGCCGATTTCTCTTTCCACAAAAAACACAACCCTCACAAATATCCAATTCACACACAAGCAAGAATTCATGTGGGGAGTTCACAACACCCGCCTTCTTATTCATAACCCCACCCTGCGCTGCCCCCTATGTGGCCAATTCACTAGCAACGGCCACATGGCCGGTAACTGCCCCACCATGTCAGGCCTGAGACAGGACCGACACAACAGCGCGCTACAACTCCTTCTCTCCCTACTGGAACGCCACAACGGAGGACGCTAGGAAACCATCCCTGCAGACTTCGGTAACAAACCCATAAAATCATTTGCCTCCCCCACCCCTGCCCACACTCCACTTGACTGCCACCCACCTCACCCCACCCACATGCCCACCCGCCTTGTTGCTGCTGACGAAGGTCTCTCGCCCGACTCCCTAACCTCGTGTCCCGCCGTCCTCCCACCTGAGATTCTCCCCCCCGCGCTACGACCCCCCGCACACAAACCCGACTTCATCCGCATCCTCGAACCCCGATTCGTTGGACACTCAAACGGTCGCCGCCGTTACGCATCCATCAAAAAAAATTCAGATAGGGGAATGGAAGTACTGCACAGACAATAACCTCTCCCAAACAGCTCACCTCATACGTGCCAAATACACACCCCTCGCAAACGCCATCCGCAGCCACTGGCCAGGCACAGTGGTTGACATCCTTTCCATCGTCATGAGCCGCACAGGTACACCGCACTCCTCCACCATCACGAGTCTCACCTCCCTTCTCACCGCCCGCACCGACCCTCCTGATAAACTCGTTTCCAAAGCACGCCTCGACACGTCTCGCATCCTTGCACAACTCCATACGCACACTGTCCAATGGCTGCATCACCTCCTACTCATATACCGCATCAAATCCCGCACGACCTCCCGCCGCGCCTCCGCACATTGCCCCTTCGCACGCCCCTATCTGCACACCACCATCACCCCGCATCAGACCCTCCCCGGGGGGAGTAAAACCCCCGGACACCCTTGGAGAGGTTGGACATAGGTGGCTCACGGTCTAGCCCTGACATGTAAGTTCCCTGTATGGCATAGTTGGGAGGGCCCAGAGACAGCAGC
>JAPMLY010000277.1:0-72500 GCA_026401115.1 Tetraselmis chui | reverse complement strand
TTGTCGCATCGAATCCCATCCATCGCCGAGTCGCCGAGCTGATGATACGGGTCGTAAAGATAAGCAAAATGAGAGACGCAAGGATCGAGAGGAACAGACTCTCTCACACACACACACACACACACACACACACACACACACACACACACACATTTTAGCATGAAACGAATGCCGTAGTAGGATCCCATCAATAAAAGTTTCTTGCTATTTATAGAAGGTACAAGGGTAACTGAGACTGAAAGGTGAAAGTGAGAAAGAGAATGGTTACAAGAGTCACATGAGAGTGGCTATAAATAGTGTTCCATGTGGGGGCGCAGCCCCACTGCTATCATGCCACAGTATGTGCTAGACGGTGCTGCTATGGCTGGCAGTTATGATGATTAATTGTGACTGACAGCTGCCTGTCGATATTCGTAATGCGTGCTGTACGGGCAGAACAAACCCGTAACTGTATGATATCGCTTATGTGGTATAAGATGTAGTACCAGTACAATCTGGAATTGAGTACACGGCTGTAGATACTTCAACACCCCTCCTCAACCGTGATAAACAAACCAGAAAATTGGACAGAGTCTAAGATTTTGGCTGATGATCATGGCCAGCGTAGGTCATGAATCTGGACACCAGGCGGTGTGCTGTAGCTGAAGGAACAGGTTTCGTGAGGATGTCAGCGCAGTTGTCAGCAGTTGGGACATAAACCATCCGAATAATGTCCTTGGCAGCCAAGTCCCGCGACAAATGGTACTTGAGAGCGATGTGTCTGGTTTTCCGAGATGTACAACCTCGGGTGACGTTCTGGATGGCGCACTGATTGTCACAGAAAACAACGGTTGCGCAGGTAGGGGGATAACCCAGATCCGTGACCAACTGACGAAGAAAAAGGATTTCCTGGCTGACGGACGCGACAACAACGTATTCTGCTTCACAGGTAGACTGAGCAACTACCGATTGGAGAGCTGAACGCCAAGAGATAGGCGAGATCTGAAGAGGAGAAGAGTCCCCGTCTGAAGCTGGGCCAAGGTAAACGATTTGACCGCTGACTGACATAGAAGAAGAGGGGTCACTGCCCCACGTAGAATCAGCAAAGGCGCTAAGAACGATACCAGAAGGGTGATGCTGGAATGAAATCCCTCGGTTGGATGTGCCCTTCAAGTAACGGAGGACGCGTTTAGCAGCTGTCCAGTGGCAAAGCTGC
The DNA here is from genome assembly GCA_026401115.1 of Tetraselmis chui. NCBI lineage: Eukaryota > Viridiplantae > Chlorophyta > Chlorodendrophyceae > Chlorodendrales > Chlorodendraceae > Tetraselmis > Tetraselmis chui. The sequence goes on along the minus strand of JAPMLY010000277.1, from coordinate 71,305 downwards.
GGCTTGGAGACGAATCTGCACAGGCATGAAACTGTAGCCGCAATGTCTGGGCGGGTGCAGACAGCGGTCCACATGAGGCATCCAACAAGATTGCTATAAGGAATGCCCTCAGGGAGGGGCTGATCGTCTCGAGAAAAATTGAACTCATCACCACTGCTCCAAGGTAAGATTACATGATTGCAGGAGGTCATGTTGAACTGCTGGAGCATGTCTTGAATATATTTCTCCTGGTGTAGAGTGATAGATCCATCAGGGTTGTGGTCGATGCCCATGCCCAGAACCCAAGTGCAGATTCCTTCATCGGTAATGTCGAAGGTAGATCGGATCATGTCGCGTAGGCTGTTCATCCACGTTTCTGAAGAGGGAAAAACAATTAGGTCATCCACGTAGACCAAGATGATGCCTAATAGGGTAGTCTGCTGTGCTGAGGACCAGTGGAGGTACACGCCACGGTCGCCTGTAGACGTGATGAATCCGTGTGAGGTCAAAAACTTGTCGAATTTGCTGCGCCATTCATAAGCAGCCTGTTTGGTGCCGTAGAGTGCCTTCTGGAGGCGTCCGAATAATTCCATACAAGTGCTGTCGAATTCCTTAAATCCTTCTGGTAAACTAATATATAATTCCTCTTTGATGTCTGCATATAGGAAGGCTGCCACAACATCCAGTTGATAGATGGGCCATTTCCATTGGGCCGCCATGGCCAGGGCTGTGCGGACAGAGGAGAAACTGACCAGAGGAGCATATAATTTGCTTTTGTCAAAGTCCTCGCCTTCTCGTTGGGCGAATCCCCTGACAACCCATCGGGCCTTGTATTTGCGGATCGAGCCGTCCTTGTTTTTCTTGATAGTGAAGTCCCACTTAGTACTGAGGACTCGTTTACCAGCAGGAATAGGGACGACTCTAAAGACGTTCCTGTCGCGAATTCCCTCGTATTCCTTCTTGATTGCTGCTTTCCATTCTTTATTTTTAGGGCTATTGAGCGCCTCTTTCATTGTTTTTGGAGTTGCGTTGCTGTTACTTTCTATATCTGTTTCTGTAGGCCCATGTTGAAGTAGGGTCATGACGGATGTTGTGGATTCACGCGGAAGGCCTGGAGCTTCTGCCAAGAGGACAGTTGCCCAATGCATCTGAAGGTGGTCGTCCGTCACATGTTGGCCCGCGAGGTTAAGGGTATCAGGAGGTAGGGCTGTCAATAAGCTGTCACCGGAGTCCCGTAATTTGAATGAAGGTAATCGGTGTCTCGTTCCGCGTCGTAGATGTTGATCAGGTGTAGGTGTAGATATGACAGCTGTCTCGTCCGGGTCATCAGTCGGTAATGTTGTCGCCGCCATAGTATCAGAAGGGCCATGTGGTTGGTCATGTGCCACCGGTGGAGAGATACTCTCTCCTCGTGTCGAAGAGGCAGAATCTGCTGGAGGTGCGGGAATGGAAGTGGTTTCCCAGGCCACGACCACGTCCTGGCGGAGTGTCTCCGGCGTTAAGGATGAGTCCAGGATGGTAGGTGCAGAGTCCCCAGGATGGTCTTCGTCTGAGTCTGAATCTACAGCATGTCGTGGAGGAGATCTCGCGGTCTTCGTTCGTCCGTCATAAATTACTTCCGCTAAGTCTGTGGGCTCCTGGAAAGGTAAGATGCTCCCCGTGTCATGGACGTGGTCAAGGAAGTGGGAGAGGAGCTCACATTCGTCAAAGATAACACTCCGGCTGGCTACCGTTCTCTTGGTCGTCGGGTTGTATATCAGCCAGGCGGGAGAGTCAGGTGAGTTCCCCACATAAATACCCTCCCAAGCCTTGTCGTCGAGTTTACGGCGTAGGGCAGCATCAACATGAACGTATGACTTGCAGCCAAATATCTTGGTGGTGCTGAGGTCTGGGATAATGTCAAGGGCCAAAGTAATGGGTATGCCAGCGACCCCTGTTCGATAGGTTCTGTTATGGATAAAGATAGCGTGCTTGAAGCCAAATTCCCAATAAGAGCGAGGTAGACCCGCTGTAGATAATAAGCATCTGGCCATTTCGGCCAGTGTTCTCCATGGTCGTTCTGCCAGTGCGTTCTGGTGAGGGCTGTATAGTGCCGAGAAGGAAAGCTCGATATCGTGAGTGGCACATAATTGCTTGAAAGCAACAGACCTGAAGGTAGCCCCATTGTCAGCCCGAATAAACGAGACCGTGTGGCCCCATTTCGCAATTCTTGCGAGTAGCTCCGAGAGGACGTGTAGTACTTGGCCTATAGACTTGATAGGCTGGCCCATGGCAAAGGAAGTCCCTCTGCAGAAAGCTCCGAAGAACTGATTATTGCCCTGCAGTGATGTCTCCACATGCCCCCATGTGTCCAGGTTGAGGGTGTGAAAAGGAGCCTGATGCCGTGACCCGGGGTCCCGACAACGGGCCGCCACGGAGGATTTGGCGATCGCACACGGAGCACAGAATTCAGCCTTGCTGAGAGAGCCAGGTATTCCAGTGGATCTCGAGATAGTGTTGCAGATGCCATCATGATGAATGTGGCCGAGACGGCGATGCCATAACTGGGTTGTGAGGCGGGAAGCCCCACTGAGTAGGACCACTGAAGGTAAGGACCGGAGTAAAGGTGTAGGCATGATCGGTTCTGCCATTAAACCGTATAACCCCCATTCAGGGATTCTTCGGATAGGAATCACTGCTCCAGTCGATAGTGTCATGTAGCATTTGTCAGCGTAGGTAAAAGTGGCTCCGGCAACCTGGGCTCGTCCTTGGCTGAATAGTTTATAAATCCCGTGGGGGGCATACTGCACGAAATCAGGTGCATGAAGTACATCATTCAGGGTAGTTCGAACTTGACGCCCGTCCTGCGCGGTGTAAATCTCCATCGTTGTGCCATAACCATGCATTGTAGCAGGGACACCACTGAGCTTGTAGCGACTTGCAGGTGGGAGGTCAGTGTATGTGTGGAACTCATGTCGGTTGGCATTGATAAATCTGGAGGCTCCTCCGTCGACAATCTGGACTTGAAGCTGTAACGGGGTATCAGCCTGGGCCATGAAGACTGTGGCCACATCCGTAGGTAGGCGGGGCATATCACGGGCAGCCACCATAAGCCAAGTACTGACGTTCATGTCCATACAATCCGCCAAAGATGGCAACATATCACAGGAGGAAGGAGCTGTCCTGATGAGCTGAATGGCCGACGTGTCAAACCCCTTAGCTAACGCCTGCAGTACTGGCGATGGAGAACTGAAACTGGTCGTGTTGTCATCCTGTCCAGTGATGAACATTCCCGGTCCTGGACTGCCGTCGCTCCGAAGGCAAAACTTCGAGTTGTGGAGAGAATTCGTAATCCGGGGAAGAATAGTCGTGCCAGGTAAGCCCCTCCATGAAGAGTGGTCTGCCCCCGCGAGGTGTAGTATATCCGCCACTGTCTTGGGGGGGGTCCTCATGCTGATATAGTGATCCATAATCTCCCATTGTCGTCCAAAATTAGTCCACACAATCGTATCTCGAGTAGCTGTTGAACCAAGTGAAGTAGCCTTGACGCGTAAAGGGCTGCCCAATGCTCCAATAATGTCTGGGTGGGTCTCGTCCTCGTTGCCGCCCTCAATAAGGTAAGTGGGATAATTCATTTGAGTGTCGGCCAAAAACCTGATATGTTTCAGGATGGAATGAAGAAACTCGTAGTTGTCCGGAAGGTGGCATTGTCTAGTCTCGAGAAAAGTAACTGGTGGAAGGGCCGTCCATGATGAGAAGGGGGTGGTCAATATTGAACCAGGTAAGCGCTCCCTCCACCGAGAGATGGCAGAACGCGGTAGCCCCAGGGGGTAGGTGGCATGGAGGGCAAGAAGACGTTGATCCAGAATTGCGAGCACATCGGGAGAATCACAGGTGCCAGAGAAAATGCCCACCGTTCCTCCTGTTTGCAGGTGACCCGCCAGTAGCGGTACCAGCCCGCCGGAGAAGAAACTGACCTAGTGTTCGATGTGTCTTGGCAGTGGTGTGACATGGATGTCGCGCAATGTAGCAGAAATCGTGTCTCGCGGCGCCGGTGCTGACAGCGCAAAGGTCCAGCAATCGAAAGGGCTACGCGGCGACTCGGTGGTGTAATCATCCGGGTGATAGGCCTCGGTGAGATCCGGGAGGCTGCTCGCCGTGGATGCCGAGTTAGTGGTCACGGCGGAGGGAACCATGCTCCAATCCCACAGAGCAGCGATGGTAGGTGTATCATCGATTTGAGTATGTGGTGCACTGGTTTGTACATCCGCAGTGGTATCAGGGGTAACGCATAAGGAGTCGCGAATGAGAGGCTGCGGGTCCGTTGGTGCAGGCATGCTGGCGGAGGCTGTGAGAGCTGAAGGTAAGTACGTGTACACCGGCTTTGTGAGGTCTTGAGACTGGGGTTTCACCTGTGGCTCATGGAATATCATGGGTGGAAAGTCGTACCCAGAGCTTGGAGAGGATATGTCACGCAATATTGGCGTGGTCATGGCGAAGCAGAAGTCCTCATAATCCACATAGCCTACTGGTTGTCCAGCCGAAAGCATGACCCGAGGTTCCGACGGTGTCGGGCGCTGCATGTTATTTCCCTGCGTGCCATCCGTGGACCAAGAATCATTTCTCGCAGTTGGTCGAGTCGGGGGTCCAGGTCGCGTCATCGGGGGTGGGTTGGATAAGGGTCGTCCATCAACGTGTCTGCGCTGCCAGCACCGTGAATGATTGTGGTTTGATCTGCCACATCTCTCGCAGGGATTTCTCACAGGACGAGGATTATCAAGGTGCTGTGCCTGGTGTGGGATAGCTGAAGCCACAAAAGCCGTGACAGGAGGACAGATTTCGACAGGGTCATCTCGCTCTGCAGCGGGGTCTTCAAGAATGATGTTACGAAAAGTTGCCCACGGTTCGTCCGGATTCATACGGCGGTGACGTTTGAGAAAAATGCGGAGGTTGGGATAAGCCGCGCCATCAATGTGTGGGATAACATGGTGGTCGACAAAAGCCTGGTCGCTGCAACCTCTGCTCAGGCGAATGAGGGTACGCCATGCTGCATCTTTGCTGTTGATGAACTCGATAATGTGCTGCGACGGAAGTTGCCGAGACATTAGAACTGTGCTGGCGAGACACGCAGCGCGATTTTCTTCCAATTTAATCCATGATATAATGTTGCGCCATGCCAAGGTCCCATGGAAGGTCTCGGAGGTGTTGTCATCATCCAGCACGTTGATAGGCAGGGCGAGCTCAATCTCCGTGTGGGCTGCCTTGCACTGTCGCACGGCTGCAGAAAGACAATGGAACATGTCGCGCTGGTTGGCAGGTGTGCCTTTGCCAGACAAGGCTGCATCGAATTTATGAGAACGTGTGAAGTCCTTGAAGGAGTGCACCCAAGCAATCATGTCTGACCATGTAGGTTTTTCCGGGAGTTTGGGGGTCTTGTTGGTATCAATGATTTTCTTAGAAGACTGGGCTGACATGGTAACTTGTTCCATGAAGGCCGATAGTAATGATTCATTTTTGTCTGCCTGTGAAGGAGAGGAAGGGGACGACATTGAAAAGGCTTGGAGTGAGGTTAGAGGTTAGTAGTATTTCCGGACAAAGAAAAATTGAAAATTTTCGACGTCGATGATGGTATCTGTCGTCGATTGTCGATAAAGATTTTCGAAAGGTATCACTGTTGACTTTAAGATCTAGGCGCAACGAGTGAAAGGCATTTGTCGGCGGGTAAAATCGCGCACGAGGATCTGTTGAGGCGTTGAGAAAATGATTTTTGAGGTACTATTGCTACTGACTTTAGAATTTGGTCGCAGAGAGCAATACGAGATCTGTGTTATGAAGAAACTAGTAATGAGTTGAAATTACGAAAGTTTGTGTAGGGGTTGTTGAACCGTTCCTTGTTGGATTACCCTTGTTGTCGATCAGTACACTATTCTGTGTTGTATTGGAAGTCTAACAAAGGTAAAAGGTACGCTGATGGTGTTTTTCGACGAGTTAGCTAAGTTACTTCGTGTGAGGGCCCATAACCTATAGAAGGTGCAAGGGTAACTGAGACTGAAAGGTGAAAGTGAGAAAGAGAATGGTTACAAGAGTCACATGAGAGTGGCTATAAATAGTGTTCCATGTGGGGGCGCAGCCCCACTGCTATCATGCCACAGTCTGTGCTAGACGGTGCTGCTATGGCTGGCAGTTATGATGATTAATTGTGACTGACAGCTGCCTGTCGATATTCGTAATGCGTGCTGTATAATACGGGCAGAACAAACCCGTACCTGTATGATATCGCTTATGTGGTATAAGATGTAGTACCAGTACAATCTGGAATTGAGTACACGGCTGTAGATACTTCAACACTATTATCCAGCGTGTTTTGTAAACAAGTTCGTGTCTCTGATGGGTTTCGCGCTGCACTGCAGGTACCGGTGCCAGTACCTGTACGCGGCCTGTTTTTACCGGAGCAGCATGCCGCCTTCGAGGCTCGTCGCATATCTTGTTTATAAGTCGTCGTCGTCTTGCCTTATTGTCGTCGGCATATTGCGCCCGGTGCATCCGGGGCTGAACACCCGTTATCAATGCAGAGTTGCAGACTTCGAGCCACCTCAAGCGAGGCTCCGCATATACGCTACGAAAGCGTATGCCCTTCCCATCCTTTACAATCGACATGTCTGCTATCTTACGTAGCCGTTCCCAGGTAGGAAGGGGGACCCGGGGAAAACTACGTTGTTACGTAGTTTGTTGTGATTTGAGTTACGGGCGTTTGGCCAGCGAGGCTCACGAACTGAGTCCGTTGTTTTAGCGCAGCGTCCGCCAGCTCAACGCCTGGCTGCCTTAGGGGATGACTGACCCATGTTGGATTTCTGTTGTGTGGCGTTTTTCTTTGGATCCGAGCGTTTACATGCCAGAGATCGTCTCGAAACGCCGCTCCTTCCATTTATAGTATCGGAGAATCTTTCTATTGATCGAATAGTATATCTAAATATAAAGCTAAAAAAATAATGTATAAGTAACGGTTACGTTACAAAAATAGTGTCACCGCTCTCTGTGTCTTGGGCCTAATACTCGGCTTGACGCCACGTAGGTGCCAATTCGGTTGCCAGTCGAAGCCGCGAGGACCACGAATTGTGCCGATTCGAGGGTGTCAGCCTACTCGCTCTTGAAAGGCCAGCAGCGCATGCAGCGGTGCAGCTGCGCCGCCGATTTTGGCCCAGCGATAACACGTAACACGTCGGCGTCACTGACCACGGATGCATCCGCTGTAGGCCAGAGAAGCCAGCGCGTGTGCCCGGTCTGCAAGGGGACCGGATTCAAGCCGTGTGGGCAATGCGAGGGTGCGTCGACTCATACCTGCAGTAGGGTGCTTCAACGCGACATTCTTGACATTTTCGCCATATTTTGCATCCGTGTCGCCTTGACTTACGTTTCCGCAACTTCTGTTCGAACCCTGTCTTACGGCCATCAGATTTACGTTACGACATACGTGACGCTTAAAAATAGGTGACAATAATATTATCTACCTGATTACAGGCACCGGTATAAATCAGGAGGACAAGTTTGGCGGGACCTACCGGAAGGGCGACCCGTGTTGGCTGTGCGAAGGAAAGGCGCGCACTATGTGCGGCAACTGCGCTGACCTCACTGACACCTTTTGAGTGCGTGTGTTTTTACGCTCTTTCTAGATTTCATTTCATTGCGTTTTGGAATAAGCTCGACGCAATAAAATTGACCTGTAAAATGCTATGGAGCATCCACAAAAAGCTGCTTGGATGGGGCGCGGATCAGTGCGCAGACAGTTCGTCGTAGTGGGGGTTGACGAGAGTAGTAGCGCAACTACTCGTTGCCCGCCAAACGCAGCATCTCATACCTTTGGTTCATTTCTTTCTGCGACGGAGAGGCGACGATGAGAACGGTGTAGGCAGGGGCCTTGCGAGGGCAGAGAAGTTGCTGAAGTTGCTTACTTACAATGTATTTATTTACACTTCATAGTATTCCTCTTTGTCTCGTCGGTCGAGTGGGACCACTTTGTTGGCCCGCACGTGCGTCTGGTCGAATGACACGCTGTAGCGGCTACGCAGCGCGGCGCTCTCAACTTGCAGCGCCAGCTTTGGGTTCCTGTGCACCGCACGTGCCGCATCACCGCCGTACAGGCTACCCAGCTGCTGAAGCGCGCGGCGTGCGAACTGTGCGTCGAGCAACTGCGGCACCGAGGCGGCCATCCGGTCGACCCCCGGAGTGCCCTCTTCGCCGGCGAACGGAAATAGCTCATGCAGTGCATCAACCCCCTCCTCCAGCAACGCCTCGTCCTCAGAGAGCAGAAAGGGACTCGCGCTGACAATGCGGCCAACATCAACGTCCGGAAACAATCGCTTCAGAAAGATGAGACGCTGCACAAGGCCGGGCACGTCAGCACATAACGACGCCAACTGCTTCACGCCCAACTTCGCGAGACGACCTTTACCTTCTGCCAGCGCCGGGATCACCACAAGCACACGTCGAAGATGTTGTAGCGCCATATTTTCGTCGCAGCCCAGCTCTTGCGCCAGGAAGGGCCCCAGCAATTGGGCGTCGTTCACCAACGTCGCGTTGTCTCTGTCGCGAAGGACGCCGGTCACAGCCCACGGCAGTCCAGACGCACCGCCAAGCTCCTCCAGTGCCCGAGAGTCCATATAACGTAACCCGTCCTTGGCATCCCCTCCCGTCAGCTTGGCCGTCCAGTGGAGTCCATTGCCACCGGATTCGCCTGACGACGAAGAGGCAGAGTCTGAGCCGTCGCTTGTTGCTCTGCACCTTGTCGACGGAGCGCGCCACACGCCCCAAAACCCCACAGGTTGCGGAGCTCAGGCAAGAGGAGCTCCCGGTGCTGTGCGAAGGGTGCCCGTCCTAGGCACTCCAGCGTCAAGTGGCATGTGAAATTCAGCGATAGTGGGCTTCATCTTTTGTAAGCGAGGGGTGCGTGTGTGTGTGTGGTGTGAAGGCGGATGCCCTCGCGGAGAATTGTTCACAGTCCTCTCCGTCCTTATGTGTTTACGAACCCTTCGGTACAGAAGCGTCCAAAACCAGGAGCTCTCTAGATCCACTGTGGCACGGGAAATGAAGTGCACTGTCCTATCCGAAAATGCGAAGCGTGTGTCACTTCCCCCCCAACCAGTAAGTGCACTCCCAGGCTTGCTGCCACACCGCTGCCGTTCGGATCGAAGTTGCTATTTGTGCGCACAGTGCAGCGACGTGGGTCGACCCATGGGACCTATTACTCACACTTCTGCCGCTGCGCTGTGCGCTGCGCAGTAAAAGCAACACATGATATTCGTCTTTTCCTGCGAGGTATGACCAGTACGGTACGTTTAGTGGGACTTTGGGCGGCGGACAGCAATGCAAGAAACAAATTAATTAAATGAATAATAATACAAGTACCAGGTACAAGGTAGAATATAATTGAACGAAGTGTAGAAGCAAGACCATTACGGTACGTTTAGTGGGACTTTGGGCGGCGGACAGCGATGCAAAAAGCAAATTAATTAAATGAATAATAATACAAGTACAGGTACCAGGTAGAATATAATTGAACGAAGTGTAGAAGCAAGACCATTACGGTACGTTTAGTGGGACTTTGGGCGGCGGACAGCGATGCAAAAAGCAAATTAATTAAATGAATAATAATACAAGTACAGGTACCAGGTAGAATATAATTGAACGAAGTGTAGAAGCAAGACCATTACGGTACGTTTAGTGGGACTTTGGGCGGCGGACAGCGATGCAAAAAGCAAATTAATTAAATGAATAATAATACAAGTATCAGGTAGAATATAATAATTATAAAACCTGTGAAAATCCGCCAATTGAATTACAAAACCGAAGCCCGCGGGGCAGCCATTAAAAAACGCATCAGGCAAGAGCGAGGGGCGCGACTGCTCTGGTGCATGGACTGGCGCTATGCGCAGATCGTCCGCGGGTAATATTGCACTTTATGATAGCGGAGTTGGTTGATGGCCTCGCTATTTTGGTGGTCGGCCGTCGCTTCCCTGGCATGGGTGCAGTGGACTCTCGTTCATTGCGTTCTGATAGTCATGTCATCACATGCCTCATTTCGTTCGTCGATCTACTTTTGTTCCCATTCGACGTTTTTTGGGGGGATGTACGGCGAAAAATTCTGCAACGTCTTTCTATTGCTCTTCATGGTACTTCGGGCTCATGTCTCCGTGATGCTTTGCAGGAGGGAAGTGCCGAAGCTGTGGCATGTCTTCTTGTTCCTCGGACTTATCGGGGCTTGTCGGGGGTTTTCCATCCTAATCATTTTTTCCCTTTTATTTGCTTGATGGCTTCCAATGCTTTTTATTACGAGGAACTGGTTACAACCTTGTGATGCCTTATTATCCGACAATGATGAGTATTTGACAACATCCAAGCATCAATATGATCTTCTTTACAAGAAAAAGGCAGTGGAAACCACCAAGTAAAAAGAAGCAAGCAGGGAGAAAACAATTTTCTTACAAGAAAATCAGTGGAGGCCACCAAGCAAAAAGAAGAAAAAAGGAAAAAAACCTATGCCCGAGGAAGGGGAAGACAAGCAGGAAAAAAACCCCACATGCGTGAGCTTGAGGAATAGGAAAGCAAGCATCATCAATGTCAAATGTATAGATTTGTTTTGCCCGCGTTTTCTTTCGGCTATAGATGCTTTTATTTATGTTTGCTCCCAAATGGCGACCATTCGTTAGCGATACATCTTTTCTAATAAGGATATTGGTAGCCGCTGATATACTTTCACGTTCTTGATCGTACCAATTAAAGGTCATGGATGATTGCATGGCAACTGCTTTTTTGAGAGTCTCGAAGACGGGCGACTTTGAACAAATACCGCGGATATAGTTAGCGTTTTTTAGCTATAGGTGGTTCCATCGCGAGTGTGTATGGCTGTGTGTGGGGGGGGGGGGGGGGGGGGGGGAGGGGGGGTGAATTGCCAGTCGACATGTCGTTACTCCCTTGCTTGCTCCGTGTGGGATCGGGTTATTACCAAACAATTTTGAATGCGGCATAATGATAAGTTGTAGAGCGTAGCAACGTTTTGGCTAGCACAATTTAGTGCTCATCAAAAAGCCAAGCGGACTAAAATGAGAACTTAAAACGATGAAACTTACTGCGCATCGCATTCCAAGAATGGTGAATTTCTTATACTTGCATGGGTGTGTCAATGACATATTGGAAGGGTGTTGGGAGAATGGGTAAGTTGCGGCAAGTGAGCTGAGGGGCGGTTTTATCATTTTCTCAATGAGTGCCGTGACATGGAGCGGTGCGTAGATGGAGCTTCATTTTTTTACTCGATTACTATCTTATTATAGCGTTGGTGATTGTCAAAGGACTCGCCGGAGGGCGTTAGTTGCATACAAAATATCACAAACAATGAGCCAAAAACCTATCGACGCAATAACTTCAATAATGCCTATCTTGCATCCGCTGTAAATAGTAGTGTACATTGTTTGTTGAAAATGTCTGCTATGGTTGTGCACAATGTAGTGCTTCCTTTTGCCGTGCTCTGGATTCCGTCCGTGATGCTCTTGCCACTCTTGCCCTCTTGGCTCCCCCCATGTCCAAGTTCTTGTTGTGCTACTTGTAATTCATATAGCTCAAAGTAGTAGTGTGCATATCCACATTTTTTCGCGTCAACGGAATAATGTTACTAGACAATTTGGCAAATGACATTGCTATCACATATGAATGAATGCGTTACGGGACGTGACTTTTCCGATCGACGACCCGCCGCCGGGGCAATAAATATAATGAGTGGTTTATCTCGTTGCGGCATTGTCCAAATGTCCAATTACCGATGGCTACGGACCACTTCATACGAAACGGAGTAACCAATCCGTGTGTAAGCTTCCGTATCAAACATCAAAGAATTCATGCACGGGATTATGATGCATCTACCGTATCAATCCCTCCATGAATTAATGCCCTTTCTGATCCACGCATCCATGAATTAGTGCCATGCTTAATCAATGCGTACGTGAACTTGTGTCCAATTCTATCGATGCACCCATGAATTGCTACCCTATTTAGACAATGCATCCATGAATTATTGATGTATTCATCAACCGATGTACATCAACGAATTACCTAAATAATTCCGGGACACCGGTCGCATCGATGCATCTCCTTTGAATTTCTTAAATAATATGACTCTACTAGAGTCACTCTAGAAGTCAATTGCAACGCAGTCTTGCTAAAGTATTTGCAAGCTACCATATGGTAATAATTGGGCTCGTCCTTTCATTAAAATGGTATGTGTCAGGAGACCGATGTTGATATATCAATACATTCGCCCCGCGTTACCCGCACAAATGCATATATGAATTAGTGCCCTAGATAATCTATGCGTCCATGAATTTGTGCCTTAAATAATCAATGCGTCCACGAATCATTACCCCATTTAATCCATGCATCCACAAATTAGTTACCAATTTAATCGATGCATCCACAAATTTGTACCCTATGTATCCATGCATCCACAAATCAGGATAATGATAAACGGATTATGCATCAAAGTTTGATGCATTGCAGCTGGTGCATGTTTTATAATCTCCGAGGCCGATGCGGAGGCTTATCCCCGAGGGGTCTTGAGTAATGTCCAATCTGCCTTCCATACCTCGTGGTATGAAGTAATTGCCCTCTACACAACCTTGAACCCACATGCGACCTCCGCATCACACTCGACCCCCCACCCCCCACCCCCTCTCTCTCTCACACACGCACTCCATGCCATCATGCAAGAGTCGCTATATAAAACAATATTGTGCTCACATTATGACATTATCCCTTATCAATTAACACCTATTACCGGCTTTACATTCCCCATTGGGAAGTGGCATACACACACCCTACACCAATTCCCCGTCCATCCCATACGGAGTAGCTTGGAAGCGGGGTTTTTCTTTTTACACACTCAAATTGAAATTGAACTTTTTCACAACATGTACCGGGTGAAACCGGCTGCTGTCTTCGGGCTTTCCCAACTATGCCATGCAAGAAACTTACAAGTCAGGGCTAGACCGTAAACCGCCTAAGTCCAACCTCTCCAAAGGGTGTTGGGGGATTTTACTCCCCCCCCCCCGGGGAGTGTGACTTGGATGAGCGTGGTAGCTTTCAATCATGGGCGTGTGCGGGTGCGGTGAATAGAGGCGCGGCGTGTGGTCGTGCGAGATTTGATGCGGTATAGAGACGGTGAAGCCATAGGATAGTGTGCAAGTGGAGCTGTGCTAGGATGCGGGTCGTGTCGAGTCGCGTTTTTAAGATCAGTTTGTCGGGAGGCGGATCAATGCGGAGGGTGAGAAGGGAGGTGAGAGTGGTTATGGTGGATGCGTGAGGTGTACGTGTGCGGCTCATGACTATGGGAAGAATGTCGACTTCGGTACATGGCCAGTGTTGGCGAATGGCATTGGCGAAGGGGTGTTTTTATCGCGAATCATTTGTGCGGTGTGGGATATGTTGTGGTCCGTGCGCTATTTCCATTTCCCTTTCTAAATCTTTTTAATCGAGGAGTAACGTCGGCGGCCGCTTGTGTGTACGACCAATCTAGGTTCGAGAAGCCGGATGAAGTCGGGTATGTGTGCCGGTTTACACAATCAACGTTAATTAACGACATGGTGGCAACTCCCCAAAATGAGAAGGCGCCGCACACCAATATCATTCTTCTGATGTTACAATAAGAGAATCGACTATACAACCCTACAACCCACGCATCTACACACCATCGACATAGCATATCCAAATGGGGATATGGAGAAGATCGGCATGTAATATCGTTTACCGTGTAATACATTGGATACTCCCTCTGTCTTTTCTTCATACATTGGATACTCCCCATCCACAAATTCATATGCACCCCCGCTTCATGGAATCCACGCGACACCAGAGTCACCGCATATAGTCCGATTTAGTCTTATGCATCGATAGTACGATGTACACGAACGGATTGATAGTCGCAACAACCACATATGAATCACGAAGCGAATTGGAAACAATGCGAAAGAAAAAAGTAAAATGCTTTCATAATGATTGAAGCATAATTCGTTCTTTTCAACAAGTACCCGCAAACTGGACCAGCTGTCATCTAATGGTCACAAGGACTTTATTAAAGACCATGACTAAATATGTTAGACCTCGCGAATATCCAAACCTTCAACGGGTTTTCAGACCACGACCTCGTATGTTAATTGCCATCGATGCCCTCGGTAACCAAGTACCCGGCGGCGACTACTCACCCTGCACACTCGCGATTCCGCTGATGCCGAGGTCACTGCAACTACGAAGACGTCGCGCGACACACACGCCCCGGCCATTGCAGGCAGCTCCGCAACTTAAACACAAACCTAAAAGCCATAAATACACAAACAAGCGCACATGCACTTATGCACACACACACACACGCACATAGCCTAAAAGGAATAAGTACCAAACAACAAGGTACTTCTTCGTCCCAACCGCACATACCAAACGGGGAGGCATTTTCTACCACTCGGCTGGGAAAACCTTCGTGGCTTAATTAAGAGGGCCTTCAGAAGAGCAACCATATTGATACACGTTGCAACTTTCGTATGAAGTCCCCTCGTCGCATCCAGGCTTGCCATCATAAGCCCCTCAGCACTAAACAGCTATTCATAGGTACAACAAATGCTGCTGCCCTCCTGCAATGTTGGCATCACTAAAGCAAATGACTGTTCTAGGTGGAACAAGGTCTTCTTTTGGCGCGGCATTTGAAAAAAGCGAGAGGTGACGCAGGCGGTTGGGCTAGGCAGAAACATAAAACAGTAAACATATATTCAAATCTCTGAGACAATGGCACCGCAATGAGAGCGCCACGCCGCGACGGTTTCAGAGCTGAGGGGTTCACGCGAAGAGGGTTCTCATTGGCCTCAGTTCGCAGTCGACGGGTCGCGGTACTGCCCGAACACCTTGTTGATGTCCTCGATGCACTCGGGGGTGAGTTCCATGTTGAACGCCTGTCACCGGGGCCGCATTACTGTTAGGCACTTTCACTGCGAGGGGATTGCAGTCATGGGGGTGCAAGGGTGGGTGGAGAGGGTAGGCGCACGTTGATGTTCTCCTTCAGCTGGGGCATGCTTGTGGCGCCGATGATGGTGGAGGTCACAAACCAGCGGCTCTTGCACCAAGCGAGTGCAAGCTCAGAGGGAGTCATCCCGTGCTTCTCCGCCACCTGCAGCAACGTCACACCACACACTAAATGAGCTAAACGAAGCAACACACCACACCAAACACGCAACGCCCCCCCCCCCCCCCCCCCCCCCCCCCAGATACCCAGCTCCTGAATTGATAAAGCACAAAAACTCATAGGGCATCAAATGCAGCGCGAAAAACGATAAAAGGTAAAAGAGCGCACCTTGACGTACTCTGCCACCGCATTGACAGCGAACGACTTGTTGTAGCGCTCCATATAGCCTGTGCGTATGGAGGGGGGGGGGGGGGGGGGGGGGGGTTCATTAATGTAGGCAGGTGTGTGGAGGATTTTTGCTGTAGAAGGGGGCTGCTGTGGTGAGAGATGGGGCGGCGGGGGTGGCGGACCTGGAAACAGGTTGAAGCGGCAGTTTTCGGGGGTGGCGTTGATGTACTTCCCGCTGAGGGCGCCACCCGCGAGTGGGGAGTAGGCCAGCAGTCCCACGTTGCAGTTGGGCGGCGCGCAGGTCTGCGCGGCCATTTTCATCCCGTCGCTAATTTCACTCACTTCCATTTTCAATGCACCAACTTCGGGCTTATTTGTGATTTCTTTACTTGTCGGCCCTCTTTGTATGGGGAGGAATGAGAGGGCTGCCTTTACTAGCCTTGGCAGGAAATTGAGGAGAAGTACAGCAGCGGGGTTATGGAAGTGCAGCAAATGAGGCCTCACCTCTGCGAGGTCAGTCTCGAACGGCACCCTGACAAGAAGAGAGTAGGCGTTCTACAGCAGCAGCGAAAGAACACAGCGATTCAGAACACGGAGCCACATAGACGGAGAGGAAGTTTCTACATGGCACTCAACCACATCAGTTAGATACGCATATGTAGACAGCACCTCTTCACCCCCTATTCGCCCTAAAATAATACACACAGACAAACCACAAACGTACAACCACAAGACAACAGTCCAACATTTTCATAACTCAGATCCATACGAACAGAAACGACAAACACACACACACACACACACACACACACACACAGCCACCCAGCCCTTCATCCATGCACAGCCAAACATGCATTCACACGCACGCACGGGTGCCGCCCTCACTCAGTCCGAGATCACACCCCATACACATCGACTTAAATAAACTAACACAACACAATTTGTACTTAGGACTGCACATAGCTGCTCGGTTTCTCAGGAGTATTTGGAAAACCAACGGTCAGAGTCGGATACACTGGAAGACAGACAATCTTGAAGACACACTGAAATGCACATTCTCATACAAAAACAGCGCACAGAGCCACGCAAAAAATATCCCTCACAGAGGCCTCCAATCGTGCAGGTCCACTATAACACACAGAGAAACGGATACAAACCCACAGCCATTCATACACAAACCAAAATACACACAAAATGATAATCCTTGTTACACAGAATACATTTTCACGATCACTCAGGGGTGTAAGTGAAAAAGCAAAGCTCGCGCGCGTGTGTGTGTGTGTGTGTGTGTGTGTGTGTGTGTGTGTGTGTGCTATTTCAATCTAAGATTACGCGTGGCCATTTAAACTCTCTCTCTCTCTCTCTCTCTCTCTCTCTGAAAACGCTTAAACGCCCACGCAGAGGCGGATGGGTGTCGCCTCATCGGTAGAGAAGTACAGATGCGCAAACACACGACTTGACACAGGGACAAGGCAAACAGTCACAAAAGCAGCCATCTCGATGAATAACGGCAGCTGATGCTCAGTTAAACAATTGGCGCGACAAGTGGAGCACTGACCTGGATAGATACCATCTTTGGGAGACCCATCGACTTGGCGAGCGCGGAGAACTGAGAAACGCCATAGGATGTCTCATTTGACACGCCAATGTTGCGGACCTGCGGCACCAGTTGGGAATACGATTGCAGACGCAAGATACATGCAAGAGAAGGCATTCTGAATTGCACCTCTCTTCCCCTCTCTCTCTCTCCCTCCCTCCCTCCCTCCCTCCCTCCCCCCCCCCCCCCTCTCTCTCTCTCTCTCTCTCTCTCTCTCTCTCTCTCTCTCTCTCTCTCTCTCTCGCTCTCTCTCTTTGCATCTTCCTCATTCCTCCCCCTCACACTCACCCCCCCACCATCGTCTCCCTCTCCTCCTCCTTCCCCCACTCTGATCTCTCTAATTCAACCATGGCTGTCCGTTTACTTAGGCACGAAGATACGCACAGATACGGAAACATGTAAAAGGGGGGGCGAGATGGCGATGTAAAGGCCTCACCTTTCCAGCATCGACCAGTTCCTTCAGTGCGGACAGTTGGTCCTCAAACGGCACCGAGTCGCGCATCTTTTCGATGTCGAACGATGACGACCCAAAGAGGGGCACATATCGGTCGGGCCTGTCGCAGGAAAGAAAGCACAACCAGACTGTCAGACGGACACCAGGAACGGACGACGACATGACGCCCTCCCCCGGCCTGTCTCCTCACTAACGCAACGACCTTGTCGTAACCATCTGCCAGCCTCACCAGTGCAGCTGCAGCAGGTCGATGTAATCAGTGCCCAGCCTCGCCAGGCTCTTATCGACGCTCTCCATAATCTGCTCGCGAGTGAGCCGAGACGAGTCGCCGTTGTCTCTGTTGGTTGAGAGGATCGGGAGCGTGGGTAGACAGGCGTTAATCGCGCTGCGCGCACAGCCTGTCGGCGATGGGGGGACCCAATGCTGTCTACCAACTCATTGCGGTGGAGCAACGAGGGGGAGAGAAGAGGGTTTGCGCCCTTACCGGAGGTACTTAATGTTTTCGTTGGCGCCGGCGACTTTGGTGGCGAGGATGATCTCCTCCCGCTTCTGTTCCTTCAGCCAGCTGGCGATGTACTTGTCAGTCGTGCCCGCTTTCTCACCGGATGGGGGGATGGGGTAGATCTGCGCGCATTGGCATGCGTGTCGGGAATTTAGTCCGCCCGTCCGGCGTAGCACTCTCAAAGGCGACTGCGTTTGATATTTGCGCGCGTCTTGCCAGCTGTAAGCCGTCAATGCCTCTCCCGTACCTCAGCGGTATCCAGGAAGTTGATCCCCTGGTCCAGCGCGTAACTCAGCTGCTCGTGTGCCTCTGCCTCCGTGTTCTGCACGCCCCAGGTCATCGTCCCTAAGCAGATCTCTGTGCCCGGGCATCCCAGCGTCCCGCCCTCGGTCAGATCGGCCGCGAGCGCAGAATTGCGATGATGCGGAATACAGTGCTGTGCTACCAATCGCCAATGCGTGGATCGCTGCCGTGCACAGTCCGTCGAAAGGAGGACAGAGGGAGAAGAAGCGGGACAAAATTTTAAGGATACTCACCGGGTACCATAAGATCGCTGTCACCGAGCTTTTTAGTGGCCAGGTTTGCAACCACGGACTGGCGATGGCGCCGCGCCGCCGCAGCATGTCGCCGGGTTGCGACGGGACGCACCATCGGCGCCGGCGCGCTTGCCGTGCTGAACATCGTCGAACAATGCATTGCCATATTGCTCTGAAATATTTGTTCGAGAGGCGGACGTGGGGGCGGGGTCCTTGGAGAAGCGCAAGGAGCTGAAAGGTATAATGCCGCCTGACAAAGCAGATGTTGCCTATTCCTGCTGTTGTTGCCCAAGGAAGCGGTGCGAGTTTAGCGAGTCTCGTCGCCGTGGCGCTGTTGCTTGCCTCGCTCAGCAGTGCTAACGGTCGCTAAAGTGCAGCATCATTTACTAGACACGCGAGTTAAGGGGCAGAGTCGCGCCCCCCTTTTTCAGTGTCCACGTTTTCTGCTTCTTTTTATTGCTGATTCGAATAAATCAGGGACAACGTCCATAATCATTGGTCATATATGGACTCATGTCTGGCATATTGACCCGAGGCAAGATAATGCGGTGGCAATATATGTGACATTCATTTATCGATGATGATTATTTACATGAAGTACAGTGGAAAAGAAACAAGTGCCTAAAGCCTTCATTCCAATAAGAAAAAAGTACACGGCTCGTAGGAACATTCGTGTATTTTCTTATTGGAATAAAGGCTTAACACCACGTTCTTGGATCTTGGAAAATACAGGAAAATGGGAAACTTGACTTGCTTATAATTGTCACAACACATTGCTTCGGTTTCATTCAACCTCCATCGAGCGCCACAGATTGATAGAGATATATGTACCCGAAGGCGGATGATGTTTTACTAGAGGTATAGGTCCTACGCAAACCGCGAACCGGGAGATAACCAATCAGCCAAACCGCGAACCGCATGTGGTTTGTTGCACACGTCGCACCCGCCTAAGGGCGGTTGCAAGAGGGAGATGCTCCAAGTGTTAGCAGCGTCGTCAATATGCGGATCGACGCTTGAGTCGTAGACTTCGCGCGGGGGGCGCTCTTGAACATCGGGGGTGATCTCAACAAAGGTGGTAAGATCGACGACGTCGGGCAAGGTGCGCACGGTATCGTCATCCACCAATTCGCGAGGGTGCACTTGTGCCTCTATATAACCACCCTTTGCCGCACTGGCTACAATACCGGGAAGGATTGGTGCTAAAGTGTAGTTGGGTCGAGAAGCTGCCGTAATTGGGCGAGGAAGACGATAGAATTGGCATCGAGCTACCCAACTATTATGCGTTGCATATCCGCGCATACCGTTTGAATTTTTTCTATGACGCGTAGATGAGAGAGTGTAGCGTCGACGAGGTGTCGCGACGCGGTAACAACGGGCTACACATCGGAATGCGGTGTAACATGGACCATAATAGGGGGAAGTGTCCCGTGACATACGTGAGCGTATCAAACGGAAAGAACAAAATACAGACACCATCATGCTCGACTACTAGAGTTGAGACTGCGGTTCGCGCGAGGCCTATATGAGCTGAGTGCGAGAGCAAAGAGCTAGTACTCGGAGATCGCACCGGCTTAAGGGTTGCTGCTAGTTGGTACCAAGCAAGCGGTGACCGCTGATGAAGGTTGTTTAGTTGGTTGGTCGCACCACCATGCCCGTACAAGGTCGTTGTCATGGAGGTGTGGCGCGTCGTTGATTAACAACGATACTATATACGGGGTTACCATAAATATTAAAACCCTTCCCGTACACATGACAAATAGGGTTTGCATAACTCTGGATTTACTAATGTCAAAATGAAATAGAGAGGGGGTAGGGAACTTGAAAAAATAATGGCTATATTACATGAAACGTGGATATCTTATTACGTGAACGATACCCGCCTATTGAATATTTATAAAAGCAATTGCCGTAAATGTATATCGCTAAAGCAATGCATGGTTGTTTGTATAAGGGTGTTATAGACCATATGCATGCGTAATGGGCGTACCCAATACTAGGCCTAAGGAATAGGGTTTTACGCCGGGGGGTCTCCTTATTATCCAATTCTCTTTGTCGGCATTAACAACGTAATGATATCAATCATACATGACGACACTATCTACAATTTCACGGATAGAAAATGGTCATGTTGCTATCTCCACGATGTGCGGCCCGCTCACGCCGCTGGATGGCGATGATAAGCCCAATTGGTCATGGTGTGGTGGTCGAAGCGGGCAAACATAACTTTTGCTTTGCACGACTCCGGTCGTGCCGGAGCTTTACGGGCGGGGGGGAGGGGGGGAGAGGGGGAGGGTGGAGG
Source organism: Tetraselmis chui (assembly GCA_026401115.1). NCBI lineage: Eukaryota > Viridiplantae > Chlorophyta > Chlorodendrophyceae > Chlorodendrales > Chlorodendraceae > Tetraselmis > Tetraselmis chui. The sequence continues at coordinate 50,580 of JAPMLY010000277.1, read as the reverse complement.
CACGCCAAAAATCCCATCGCTCAGGTCGTCGACGGCCCCGTCTCGATCCACGCACACGCTCGTCCGAGATATTAGCCGCTTTTCCCATCGCAAGTCGCCTCTTAACATGGACTTCTCCTCCCCTTCGGGGCAAGGTGGGGAAACCATAGATGCGGAAAGATGCCGGCAATCGCCCCTCCCGTCGCGCATGTCTAGTCTCGTTCGACTACCAGTTGTATCCAACACCGTTGATCCGTAAATTACCGCCCGTACCCTCTCCTTTAGGTTTACTCTGCCAAACTATACGGGCGCATCAATGCTCTCGTGATAGCCCTTCGCACTAAGCCCGAGGCACTCCTACTCATGGAGTGGATCCGGATCCTTCCGAGCAAATATGCCATAATTGCAAACCTCGAAACTACCACGAACTATATATGATTATTACACGCATGGTCTCGGATCTACTAATAGTCGTGGGTTCGAACCCTATTTGTATTACCTTGATATACTCCCTGCTTCTAGTGATGGTGGGTACCGACAAGGGGAGGGTTTGAGTAGAAAAGTCGGATCGGGGCGGCGCCCGCCGGCGGCGCAACGTCGGCGGCCCCGGAGGGGGGTGCCCTCGCATGCCATTCGGCACTCACCCCTCGTGGCAAGGAAGGTACGGACGGATCCGCTACGGGACGCGGATGTTGAAGATGGCGGGGAACAATGGGGAAGCAACGCCATGGCATAGCGCTCGCTCGACGTCGACAAGCGCTCATGAGGTCGAAAAGAACCATCCATGGGGGTGGAGCTCAACATAAGCAGGTAGGAGGACAGCCGCTGCGACAGGAGCGGCACGGTGTAGCGGCGATGATTTTAGAGCACACGCCGCCGGATAAACCTCGTACGAAGGGTTTTGGTTAGAACGCCCGTACCCGGCACCTTTGAGGTCGGAGCCCCGATATGACTTTCCCACCCAACCTTTCCTCTCGTCGGTACCTACCATCGACAAGAGTGCCACAAGCTGTGTGCTAGGGTTATCGCGAAAGCATATCGCCCGGAGAGGCGGGCCTCTACCACCGCTAACCACAAGGGGAGGGTACGGGCGATATGGTACGGATCAGCCGGTGCCGGAAATAGCTGGCAGCCAACCGGAAAAGGACATACACGACGGAAGGGGGAAGCCGATGCTAGATGGAGAGCTATGACGGGTTGAGTGGCTATTATCTCGGATGAGGGTATGCGTGGATCGAGTCGGGGCCTTCGACAACTTGAGCGAGGGTTTTTTTCGCATGCCCCCCCCCCCCCCCCCTCCCCCCCCCCCCCCCCCCCCCCCCCCCTCTCCGGCACCACCGGAGTCGCACAAGATCCTCGGTCGTGCATGCCCGGCTCGACGTCCACATATTAACAAGCTAGAGTTATTATCGCCCTCGATCGGCTGGAGCGCGCCGCGCATCGTGGAGATAGCGACATAAGTTTTCATGCATTTTTCCGCAACAATAGACTATGTATGTCCATGTATGATATATATTATGTCGTTAGTGACGACGGAGAGGGATGGATAAGGAGACTCCCCGGCGTAAATTCTATTCCAAAGACCTAAATGGTAGTATTGCGTCGCCTTGAGACATCAACCAACTTTTCGTTATTTCTTGAAAAAATATATTAAAATTAGGGAGTGCGGGCCCATGACGGCACCCCGTATATAAGTTGCCACTGAGGCCATTGCTTGAAACAAGGATGCTCGACGGCCGCGCGAGCAGCGGGAAGGGGAGGGAGGGAGACGAACATTAGACAGCCTACCAAAAGGCACCCGGATACTAGATAAACAAGAAAAGAAAATGGTGGGCACCTTTTTATAAGCGCAAAGGTAGGAGCGCTAGCTTTCCCTACATATGCAGCGCCCGCAGGCAGCGCGGCGCCGGCGGCCCTATAGGGGGTGCATTCGCATGCCCGTCGGCACCTACCTCTACCTCCACGAGATGAACGTTGGTAATCTTGTAGCCGTACATAGCCTGACACGGTTGAGGGCTTAGTGAGGTACCGGCAACTAAGATCCGCGTGATTACGAGCTATCGGAAGGCCATGTGCGGAGGGTTTTGGAAAACAAAATATCCGTACTTAAGCGTCAAAATATCTCGCTCGGCTCGTCCGACATTTCATTTCGCGACCATGTACCGTTGGCTCCTTCCACGATAACGAGGCGGGGAAGTATCTATGGGCCAATAGAGCGGAGAGAGGGATACCGCGAGTCCGTGCATGGGGGCGTCGGATGTGACTATGGCCAACCGGGAAGCAACGCCATAGTAGGGCGCTAGCCATCGACCAACACTACTCCCGTCATGCCGTCCCATGGGGAGAAGCGAGCCGGCATGAGCACATGAAGACAAACGCGGGCTGAGAAGAGGCAAGGTTGGCGGCGGATTATGAGGACCGCCGCTACCAAAAACAACCATGTACAAAGTGTTGTTTTTGGAATAATAAAACAATGATAGTGCCCACCACTTTATTCGGGGACGTGATCGCAGAGGATGTTTGACCCCGACAAAAGTGGGAGTTATGGAGGAAAAATTACTGCTAGCGCGGGACAAGAGTACAAACCGTCTCCTGTTGTTTAGGTGTGTCGGTCCCTCCTACCTATTTCATGAGCTGAGAGGTGGACACACGCCCATTGGATTATCGCTTCGGAAAGATCAGCGCAGCCCTTTTGGGGTGAAAAGGGGTTCTCAGGCAGTCTTCTCCCTCGCCCCCACCCACTTTTAGGCAATAACATGGGCCGTCAGCGTACATGTTAGGATGGCCACCTCCTCTGCTCGATAGTTGATCGACCTTGGTTGGTCAGCCCTCCGTAGCGGTGGCGAGTATGCCACGTATATATGCATGTGGGTATTAATGAAAAATGTGAGTATCAGTCACATTTCATAATATGGAATTTAGATGGGCAATACTTTTTTGTTCTGACAATAGTTTCTATTTACATTGATTTATCTTGGTGAATTGGAGTGGATTAACTTCGGAAACTATCTCACGCTACCTTGCACTGATTGGGGCGACATGCTCAAAGACATTAATAATGTTGTGATGAAGATTGTTGTACTTCAAAATTAAATTTCATTTAATATATGCATCTATGCCCCCCCCCCCCCCCCCCCCCCCCCCCCCGTGACTTGGGATCTCCACGAGCAAAATCACTACGCCGGGAGTAGCGGCATCGATCTTGGGCGGGGTGGTCGAGATACGACGGCGGGATCGATAATCGATCACGGGAGGCGGGCTTTTTACCAACCCTTCTCCTCCAATTCTCTTTCGAAACCGGAGTCGCGCGGGATGAGCTAAATTTTGATGACCCGTCGTCTCTCTTGATCCCCGACATGCTGCCGGTCGGCGTGAGCGGGCCATGGTGAAGGTCCATAGCAGCTTTCATGTTGCATTACCTTGACAAGTGGATTTAGCTATAAGCTTTACGAATTACAAATTCATATCCAAAAAAAGTACGTATAGATCAAAAAAAAAACCTGGATACGGGTAGGTTTTAGACGGTATCGTAACTGCCATTGGAGGGGTTGGGATAAGTGGTTCACGGTCTACCTCTTGCTTATGAGTCCTACATATTGGCGTAGCACCGGGGGGCCCAGAGACATCAGCCGGTTTTTACTGGTATTGTTGTAAACAATTTCATTTCAATTTCAATTTCATTTCATTTCATTTCATTTCCGATTTAAATGCTTTGATTAGGGGAATGGAACAATTAGGCATAAGCTGCCATTCTCTTATGAAGTTCCTACCGGTATACGAAATCTTAAGGACTGTTAGAAATGCATCCCGACGTTGTTCACCGTTGGAGCTCTGACTCCCCGAAGTTGCCTTCCTCTTGTTGTAAAAAAAAAGCTATAGGAAGAGAATAGGAGCACGACTTCGAAAAATGCACGCTGAATTTCGAGGAATCATCGGTGAGCCTACTCTCCATCTAGGCGCACGACTTCCGCTCCAATTTGACTAGCGCCGCCCGCTCACCTCATGCCCTTGCCACCCTCTGCCACTTCCCTTGAACGAGCATCCCACTCTCCCATCATATAGCGCTCGTAGGTTTGGCACCTCTCGTACTAGTACGAAGGGCTAGCGAGGCTTTGTCAATCGCTTGACCCGTGCAACATTATGTTAGTTTAAGTAGATTTTCGAAAGATGACACCGTTGTCACCGACCACGAGGCACGAGCAACCCGTCCGTGGATTTACGGCTCTCTTGAGCGCACATACTCTCGCCTTGAGTGATTATTAACGGGGCGCCGTGGCCATAGCCATCGTTGGCGTTTCGGCTTTGAGACATTGTAGACGCATGTGGCGGGCGCATGATATGTTGTGTTGCCCAATGCGAGTGACGTGGACGGTACCGGGTACTAATACGGGTAGTGGCAGCGGCCCTTTCATATTACGGGTACCGTATACATTCGTACATTTTCTTAATTTGATGGCAACTTCCATAATCCTAACTTATTTGACGAACTCACTTCCTTGGGTCGTTGAACCAACTAGGAACCAATCATCGGGGGAATTTGGAAAGAGAATGGCAACTTCCGTAGTAATGCGGTTGCTAACAAATTTTCAACCCCGAAAAAACTACGGCGTACGCTGCAGATATATGTGTCGTTAGGTGAGGTATACATAGTCTAAATTAACCGGCCCAATCGCTACTCCTAATCGCCCTTAATAATGGCTGCCGCTTCGTGATGTACGTTGTAGCTTAGACCGGTCGTTTCGCTAAGCACTCCACTATAACACAAGTAGCAAAAAAGGTTGTATTAACATTACTATTAGTGCTAGTGTACCGACTAGACACTTTACTGATAGTAAGTACGAAAGAGCACAATCGAGGAAAAGTTGACGAGGGAAGGCTCGGTGGGCCCAAAACAACGAGAATCGCCAAACCATGGGCAAAAAGTGCTTGTGGACAAGCGCCCTTCGAGTAGCGAGCGCTCTAGTGCCGTTCCCCGGCTTTCCATCATTTGCTAAAACGTCTCCCTCCCGCCGTACCCGCTTTGCCACCTCATCAATCTGCAATTAACAGGACCGCTTCTTTTTATTAGATGAGGGCAATTAACGGAGGTTCTCATGCAATGGAATGAATCATCAGGCGGAGCTCTTGCTCTAGCCCGCCAAATAAGGGGGGTACATCTCTCCGTACACGGCTTTACATATAGTGGATCGTAGTTTTCAAACCATCCCGCGTTGCCCCTTACCACGCCATGCCTCGCGCAACTACATGGTTCATAGCGCCAACCATGCTGAGGTGGGGGTGGTGCCGTCGGGCCTAAAAGCGTATCCACCTTCGGGGCCACCCATGCCTCGCCGGCGGGCGCTAATAAGCAAGTATTCTTGTCCGATGTAATCCACTTTCATACTCACGCCGAAGTACCCCCCCCCCCCTTCAACCATCGGTCTTCTCCCTCGTCGGGTCGATGCGGAACTGCACCAGCCGTGACGCTCGGACATATTCCTAGACCGATAGCCCTGTCTCCACGTTAAATTACATCGTAACTATACATTCAGTGCGCATTGTCATTAGTGCATACAAAAGAGGAAATGGAAGAACAACCGCAATAATTGAAAGAAAGTCGCAATATGCGTTTCATTGGGAATAAGGAAGCTTCCTCATGGCATGGAATGATAGCCCAATTTGATGCCAAATAACTGGACATGTATGTTCGCAATGTTTTCACCGTGCTAGTGAGACGAAACATGAAACTAATCTGCGCATGTGCCGGCTATTGCGACGGTTGACGGGGCCATTATTACCGATGACGCCGCGTAGGGCTTGCAAATGGGTAAACACACGAAAGCCACGAAACACGCTGCATTGTAAGTGCCTTCGCTCTTTGAAGTAGGGAGAGTTGGCCTTTCGCTTTATCAAGCTAGCACTTACAACGCTCGAGTAGCTCGCGGGACATTAGCAATCACATCACGGTGGAGAGCAAAGGCACTCCGGTGAATGCAACGCAGCCAATTCAGCGACGGCTTGCTAAAAGCCGCAACACAAACATCGCACCGTGCGCACGCAATTGTGAATTAAAACAGGGTTTCCTTTGGTCACACTAATCACACGGCATTGTTGGGAAGCAAATTGCACCCGCATTGAGTCTATTAGCTGTCACAAAAGAGGTCCATGGTAGCGCGGGCACCCCATATTCTTCTGTTTCTACCACGGACACCTTGCCGACCGGTATTGGTGTCTATCCGTACCCCGCCGCACTCCCAGGTGAGGGTGAGAGCCCCCACCCTTGCCCCCACCCTTGCCCTTCCCCTTCCCTTTGCTCTTCCCGCCTCCTTTCTTACTCACCCCGCCCCCGCCCCCGCCACCCGCTTGCATCTTGCGCTGCGCTTCCCGAGGGAGCACCTGCAACGGAGACAAACATATCAAACAAATTATAATGGCAAAATTCACAGCCTTAATTGACATTGTAGGATTGCAGTCAAACACCCATACACACACCAAGACTTATACATACACACATACACACACACCAACACACACACCCTACAAGCAAACAAGAGAAGTTTCCTCCAAACCTAAATATCGAAACACAAACCTAATATCCTCAAAAGCCCTAAAAGTGAGATGGGCATGTTATATAATAAAGTATGAAGAACTAAATATGGTCGATAAACAGTTTTATTACCAAATGAAACAAATGAAACCCTTTCTGAGTGAGCACCGCGAATAGGAAATGTGAAAATGGTTGGACGCGGCGACCCCACCTCCAAACGGGCCAGCGACACCACGGTGTCCACCAGAGCGGCCTTCTCCGTGTCGTCTGCGTGGCTCCAGCTGCCGCGCTCGCCGCCGTGCTTGGCCTGTCCCTCCACCATGTGAGCCAGCAGCGCATCCACGCGCTTCCGCACCTTCGTCACGCCGATGGCACCCATAATTATCAGTGAATAAGGATAGGAATCAATCAGGCCAGACATAATATCAAACTACGACCGCTAATATGCACTCTCATTCCGCCGTCGACAAAAACGGGTTTGCGATGATTATACAGAAGGACCGTCTGTCGACTCAAATGACCGAAGCAAAGCTACGACTCGCGGCCATTATTCCCGTCAGACGGAACGGAACGAACACTCGAGCCCGGGAAATCGGGCTATCGCTCTTTCTGTAAATCTTGAATCGATTGAACGCTTTTCTCGATATCATGGCAGAGTGTTAAAAATGAGATGGGTGAGAAAAAAAGATCAGGTAGTGCTGGTAGTTACAAATATATAAATCAATTATGTAAGCAGCCCGTCGCGACATGTAAACAATCTAATAGGAACAGCACCCAATTCGAAAATCTCATGATTGAAGGCAAACAGCTAACGTATGGTATGGCAAAGGTACACATAGGACGAATACTTTCAGAGCTAATTGGCATTCGGAAGAAAAGAATACAACTTTGACAGGTACTAAGCGTACACAGCGCACTTGTGGGGGTTGTTGATAGGAGCGACGACGTACCTCCAGTACGACGTCCGCAGCGGAGGCGGGCATCACGTTGAGGGTAAGCCAGTCGTCCATGCACAGCGCCGTCTCCCCTCTGTCGCCGTAGTAGTCATCCGGGCGGCGGGCGACGGAGGGCGCGACGTGGCCACCGCCGAAGATCATGACCGCGAGCGGCGGCACGGGGGTACAGTCGCGGACGTACACCTTCGTTGTGCGTACGCGCTCGTGGAAGGCGAGGTACGGCGTCCTCCACTCGGCGGCCGCGACCTGGCGTGGAGAGGAGCGGGGGGAGCAGCAGGGGTTGGATAAATATTCAGATAGCCGGGCGAAGGCCCCTGAAATAAAGCTATCGAAGGTACAAGCAGACTCACCTCAGCGGTGTTTGGGGGGAGCGGAGAATGTGGAAACTTGGCGACAGTCGCTCTAAACATCGTTTCCGCGCATGTTAATCATATATAAATAAGGGCAGTGCCGATGCTGTGACATGCCTCCCTGTTCCTCGGGCTTATGCCTGTGTGGGGTTTTTTCTCTGTTTGGTTGGTGGTTTCCAATGCTTTTTCTTGCCAAAAAAAAAGAATCACTGCTATTATGATTCCGCCGCGCATATTAATCACAAGTATGCATAAAATTGGCAATGCTAATGGACATGGAAATGCTTGTTTTGACGAGTTTACTAAAAATAAAAATAAATTAATGCTACAGATTAGAGAACGACCTAATATGATACCGTAAAACTAAGTTCGAAAGCGGGATTTATTTGGCAGATTTCAATACATGAAATTATAGCCACGTCTCAAAATGTTAATATCCCAAACGAAGACTATTTATATCCCAAAACTCGCAGTTTGAACTCGTCACACAAATAATTATTTGAAAATAATGCACGACAAAACCAGTCGTGAGACACCCAAACACAGCATTCCTCTGAAAGGTTGTGAGAACTTTCAACAGTCCACAGCGACTGTGAGCTGTACACACCAACGTAATATGTACCCCGTCACCGCGCTCCCCGCCCACCCGCGCACCTGCGAATTGACGGAGGAAGGGTGCACCGAGGCCAACTGCGGCGCGGGTGCGGCGGTGTCCGCCTCGCGGATGTTGAGCGTCGTCTGCGCCTTGTTGGCCTTCCCCGACGAGTTCTTCGCAGCCACGCTGTTCACAAATGCCACCTGTCACGGCGCAGGTTCCAGTTAGGGTCTGCAGCTAGGGTCACACCCAAGGCGCGGCACTCAACCAAACCCCTTTTCACTCACTCGCTGCATTTATTCCCTCTGATGCCAAAATCACCGTCGAAACGGATTCCCCGACGGTGTGCTTTGTGCGATATTGTACGTTGTAAAAGTGCAGTAATGAGAGGATAGTAATTGATTACAAGAACGGCCAAATACCAAAACGACACATACCCTAATATAATGGGGTACCCTGATAGCAAGCCATCAATGCCCCGACCGCGACTGCACTGGTGCCTCACAATATGCTTTAAATATGAGGTGAGAGATGTTAAATGGGTGTGTACATAAATGTGGGAACCACAGTGAAAGAAATTGGAAACCGGATAAGAAAGTATACCCTACAGTACAAGCCCTAAAACTGTCACACATAGTCCAATAATTACAAAAACTGACATCAGATCTTCGCACTTTGATCAAATCGCTCTGTCTGTCTCTCGCATGTCACCAACCCCATTGGAGTAGGGGCTGAAAGTGCTAAATCATGGTTGGGAAAATACATGCTGAAAATGAAGTTCACCCTGATTTCTTGGTTTAAAGTCAGCGATGGGTTTCATCTCAATTACGCACGTTCTCATGACGGTGCAGGTGGACGATACAGAGTTTCGAGTGCCACGCTCCACTGCGATGCCTAGCATACAAACGAAAAAAGTGATAAAATATTTTCTTGCGAAATTTAGCGATTAATAGACCGATGCGCATTCTAATGTTTTAATGTTTTTGCACGACATACGGGAACTACCACACCACAACTTTTACCTGCTGTTTTGTCACAGTGCACAATTGAGTGGGTGCGCATATTCCATGAACACAATAGAGTCTAGATAGGATGTGAGTGACACAGCATGCGCACAAAATCGTACCATAAACCCTAAATCAGCCCTACTCCATTCCATCGTTGGTGAGAAAAGGGAGAAGACAATGTGCAGACTCGCGATGATGGATGCATTGCGTGCGACGGTCCCAAGAGCTGACACGTGAGACATCAATAGACGCGGTCGATCACAAACCCTAAATGGCCCACCACCCATCTCATACACTCATCACCGCTTCTAACATAACAAAGGTCCCACTCTGCCGAAATGACTCCACCCCCTGACCCCTGATGATGCCCAAGCGCGAGTACACCATTAATTAAAATGTATGGCACAATAGCTATGTCGCTAAATCAATTTGCCGAAATTTGTCTGTCGGTCCATTCATCTACCCATTTCCCTGTCCGTCTGTATTCCACTCTTTCTGGCTGTCCGTCTCATTCTCGATATATATGTCTATCTGTTACCGTGAGTTCGATTACATGAGGTGATTTACAGCGTTATGTGTCCATATCAAGTTCTACACGATGTAACTGGATGGAGGGACAACCTGTCACGATACACCTATTTCAATCGCTGGTGGGTGTTTCTAATGTTGCTGGGGTTGCTCACCTGAGGGTAGAGCGCGGCGGCCAGCAGCGCGGTGAGCAGCTCCTCGGGGGGCGGCGGCTTGCGCGACTCGCCCAGCGCGATGAGGCAGCCGTCCGAGCCGCCGCCCTGTCGGCCCAGCATCTCCACGTAGCTGGAGCGCAGGCCGTGCGGGACGAGGCCGGCGTGGGAGAGCGTCTCCAGGAGCTGCCTCTTCAGTTGCGCGATGGCCTGCAGGCTCTTGACGCCCAAGAAATTTTCTTGTGCAAAGCGGTAGTCTTGGCCGCGCGAGTCAAACCTACGGACAAGGAGCAGGGGGGAATGGGGGCGAGAGGGTGTTGTTTGAGAACAGAGGGTTGTGTTAGACGGGAAGAAAAACATCTGCACATGAAACCGTAAAAAGTGTTTGTTAATTTGTGAGTAAACGGAGTGCTTAGTTTTCAAAACCGACAAGCTAAGAAGGCCAACTTAAATAGCTGACAGTCTCCCGTAAAAGAAGAAAGAGCAGTGGCACGGGTAAGGATTCATTAAATTGAGTAACAGCGCATTTCCAGTCTAGTGCAGCAGAAAACACATCGCGGCGAAAGCAACACTGCTATACTAAGCTGCGCAGCAATGGAAAGGCTCAGAAATTCGCAAAGTTTATTCTGTAAACCTGAAGCGGAAAATAATCTCACGAACCTCATTTGGTTACGCAAACTGTGGCGATAAATCGAAGATGCACAGCTGAAAGATAACACCGCACATCTGACTATCGGTGATGAAAGATGATCGAAGAGGTGACGCATAGCAACGAAATGCGTAGACTCGATAAATAATCCTATCTATCAAAGTGCGTCGACACTTTCATTTGCTTCGACGCCTATCAAAGTGCTTGGACACTCTGCTTCAAACACGACACAAGTACGTTCAAAGTGCTTCGACACTGTCTATCAAAGTGCTTCGACGAGCTGTAAACACGCCAGAATTTTCATGAACGTGTGATAGTTTAGTTACCAGACACTGACGGGAAGTACTGCGCATTTCCAAAAGAAGGTAGCTAAGGCACATTTATCAAAATAACACGAATACGGTGATATCTAACTCCCCCTAAAATCTCTAAATATATTCACACCACCCTTCTCCTCACCAGTTCAAACTTAGCATATAAGTTTTTCACAGAGTGTTCTCATGGTATACGACAATGTGTGCATATGAATTTCAGTGACTACGCATGCATGTGTGTGTGCTCTGCGCGTGTGTTTGTGTATGTGTGAATGTGTGTATGTATGCGTGTAAATGAATGCGTGTGAATGGGTGTGTGTGTGTGTGTGTGTGGGTGTGTGCCTGTGAGTGAGTACGTGTATGCATGTTTGTGTTTGAATGCATGCATGCATGCGTGTGTGTGTGTGTGTGTGTGCGTGTGGATAAGTGTGTGTATATCTGTATGTGGGTGTGTGTGTGTGGGGGGGGGGGGGGGGTGTGCGTGTGTGGATGAGTGTGTGTATATCTTTATGTGGGTGTGTGTGTGGGGGGGGGGGGGGGGGGTGTGCGTGTGTGGATAAGTGTGTATATTTGAATGTGTGTGTGGGTGTGGGTGTGTATGCATGCATGTGCGTGTGTGTGTGGATAAGTGTGTGTGTGTGTGTGTGTGTTGTCTGTGGGTGGGTGTGTGAGCGTAATCGTGTGTGCATGGCGCACCTGTTGTATGCGTACAGCACAGCCAAGTGGTCACTTTGGCTTCCCGCCGCAAAGTTTTTCTTGCATTTGTCAGCCTCCTCGCGGCGGTCGATGGGCGAGAGGAAGGGGGAGCGGGTGTTGAGCGCCGCGGCGATGGTGAGCGCCTCGTCCCCCGCCCCAAAGCAAAGCCCGTACCTGCATCGCCACCGCCGCACTCTTTATCACACTGCTGAGGAAAATAATGGGATAAACAGAGGTATGATAGCCTTCATGCTCGCTCTAAAATAGGTCACTTCATTTTGGAGCCAAAACTAGACCGGCGCATGCAATGACTGTAGAGAAAATGAGCGCTGGATGTGTTTACGATTTAGCTTAGGCAACGATCAGAACGCAACACTCTTAAAGGAACGGGGGGGGGGGGGGGGTGTAGGGCTGATGGTGACTGGAAAATTTCTGAAAAAATGCAATATATAAATCACATTTGGAAAATGGAAAGCTCTGGCGTGTGTAAATAAATTGACGACAAGGTGTAAGAGCATAAACGAATAGAAGGATGTTGGGGGTGGGTGTACGAACTCAAACTGTGGACGACTGGGTGATTGAGTGGGTGAGAGTGTGTGTGTGGGGGGGGGGGGGGGGGGGGGGGGGGACTGTGAGTATGAGAGCGTGAGAGTGATTGGGTGTGTGCGGGGCGTGAGCTTGGCGTGTATGCGTGTGCGTTTGAGTGCGTCTGAGTATGTGTGTGCATTCGAGTGAGTGTGTGTGCGAGAGAGAGGGCCTGTGTGTGGGCGTGTATATTTTTACGTGGGTGTGCATCTGTGGGAGTGTGTGAGTGAGTGTGTGAGTGTAAATGTGTGTGAGCGAATGAGAGGGAGTGAGTGAGTGAGCGAGTGCGTGTGTGTGTGTGTGCTTGCGTGCGGGTGTGTGTGAGTGTGTGTGTGTGTGTGTGTATGTATGTGCGAGTGTGTGTTTATGTGCAAATGTGTGCGGTGGTGTGGTGTTTAAGAGGAAGTATTTTCTAGCGGGGCGTACACAATGAGCTTCCCCAGTTTCGCATCCACTGGCAGCTTGGCCAGCAGCTCGCCCAGCGGCGTCAGTGCCTCCTCCCCTCCCTCCAGTGTGAGTGCGCCGATGCAGTCGAGCTCGTGCACTGCGCCCACCACCGCCGCGTGCGCGGGCGGCTCTGGCAGCTCCTCGCAGATGTCACCCGCGCGTCCTGGTAGCCGCAACGCCTTTGTGCGCATCACAAGCTGCTGCAGCGCCACGCGCCTGACTTCAGGCTCCTGCAACCCACATGATGTTTGGCAGCTTCTCAGGCTTCCCACCCAAAAACATGGTGTTCAGCTGCAGAACATAATACTGACTAAAACAAAAGTAAGTAAGAAAGGCAATTGAAAGCATAGCAAAATGATTGAAGCAAACGCACAAAGGGCACACCTTTGGAAATAAAGAAAAACCAATGAATTGCAATGAAAAAATCAAATGCAACATGAATAAGCAAGCAAACCCGACAATGGAAATGAAACATATGAAGCGAAAATACAAATAATCCCAAGACAGACAAACAGACAAACAAACAAATAAACAAACAAACAAACAAACAAACAAACAAACAAACAAACAAACAAACAAACAAACAAACAAACAAACAAACAAACAAACAAACAAACAAACAAACAAACAAACAAACAACACAGTGGACTTGCTTATAATCTGCGGAAGAACCCTTTGAAATTACCGAATAATAAGCTAATGAATGGTTTGAAAGCCAAAATACAAGGGAATAAAACAGCTTTAATGATTCGAGCTTCAAACATCACAACGAAGCAGTCAAAAGCGAGGACTGACAGGATGTGAACATCCACTGGGGATGCGCTGCTCACCTGGAAGGCGGCCTGTTTGATGTCGGAGGGGTACAGGTGCACGGCCAGGCCGGGGCACACTCGCCCCGCGCGCCCTCGCCGCTGCTTCGCCGCCGCCGCCGACACCAACACGTCCTCCAGCGACCCAATCCTCCGCTCCGCGTCGTAGCGCTCCTCCTTCACGCGGCCCGCGTCGATGACGAAGCCGACGTCGTCGATGGTGATGGAGGTCTCGGCGACGTTGGTGGCGAGCACCACCTTGATGGCGCCGGGAGGGGGGCGCTCGAAGACGCGCCGCTGCTCCTCAGCGGGCAGAGCGCCGTGCAGCGGTAGCACCCACGCACGCTGCACTGGGTCGCGCCCAAACTCGGGCGTTGCCAGCAACGCCTCCTAAAGTTGGCAAGAGAGAGAAAAAGAGAGAGCGACAGCCTGTGTCAGTGTGTGCGTTTGCGTGTGTGTGAGAGAAATGGATAGAGTGCACATTTATCTGTCTGCGTGTGTACGTGTGAGTGTGTGTGTGTGTGTGTGTGTGTGTGTGTGTGTGCATTGTGTTTGGGCAAGCAAAATAGAGAGACAGAGTGTGTGTGTCTGTTGTGATGCTGCATAGGTGGTGTACATAATATGCAATTCACTGAATAATTTCAAAAATAACATTCCGACTGTCGGTCTTCCGCTTCCGGTCTGCGGAAAGAAACAGCCCATTTACAGAAAATCTCAATTGCGCGAGGGAAAGTCTATCCATCTGTCTGTCTGGCGGTTATAAAAAGATCACTCACTTTGGAGTGCTATTTCCAATGGTAGCTGCCCTATTCAACCACAGCACCGTGGGAAGGGACATATAATGCAGACACGGTCGCCGACTACCTCTGAGGTGGGCGAGGACTAGTTCGGGGATAGAAAATGCAGGCGAGTAAGGAGGAGGAAAGGAATGAAAAGAGCTACAGCGGTATAAATGAAGATGTCACGCAAACAATTCATAAACAACATGAATGTACTCCTGCAGTCCAATCATAGGTTTCAATTATCAAAGTCAACAAACAATGCAGACAAGAAATTCGCCAAACATAAATGTAAAACACACCCTGAACACTATAAATAAATCAACTTCAATCACCCCCTCCCTTTCTCCTCCCCCTTCTCCTCACCTGCGCGTCCTGAATCTCGCGCGTGCCGGGCAGGAAGACCAGCACCGCGGTCCCCCTGGCCGCGTCGTCGCCAAAGCTGTCGCCATCGTCGTCGCCCACCCTCCGCCCGCGCACCGCCTCCAGCGCGCGCCGAATGCTGCCGGCGCGCAGGAACCAGCAGGCGAGCTGCGCGATGAGCGCGGTGTTGATGGCCTCCAGGTCCAGGTCAGCCAGCGCGGCGTGCACCTCGGGCGGGTGGCGAGGGAAGCGCGCGGCCCACTCGCGCGGTGAGGCACCATCAGGCGCTGACCCCTCAGCAGCCGTCGCCAGCGCAGCTCGCCGCGCCTTGCGTTTCACCGCCACCGCTGAATGACGGCACCAGTCCGCGGCGCGCTCCACCCGGTGGCCAGTCAGCCGGAGCGCGTCCTCCAGGTAGAGCGGGGTCACGGGGAAGGCGCGGCCAGGGAAGCTGACGCGCGGGCAGCCCGCGAAGTAGTCGGCAAGCACAGCGCCGTCCATGGTGGCGGACATGAGCGCGAGGTGGAGGCGGCGGGCGAGGGGCACCTCGCGCGCGGCCTGGTCGCGCAGCAGGCGGCGGAGGGTGAGCAGCAGGAAGTCGCCCTCCAGCGTGCGCTCGTGCACCTCGTCCACCAGCACATGCGTGGTGCCCTCCAGTCCCGGGTCCTCCTCCAGCCGGCGCAGCAGGATGCCGGTGGTACAGAAGAGGAGGCAGGTGTCCGACGAGGCCGCCGTTTCGCCGCGGATGGAGTACCCCACCGACCCGCCCACCCGCTCCCCTCGCTCCGCCGCCACCCGCTCAGCCACACCTACCCCCAGACAGTGGACACACACACACACACACACACACACACACACACACACACACACACACACACACACACACACACACACACACACACACACACACACACACACACACACACACACATAAGCCAGTCACCCCTTATCCCCAGCCGACTCCCCATAGGCAGCCTCCTCAGCAGCACATTTATAGTGACCTGATACAGCAGCCTCGTTTGGTCTACGCTCAGTCCAATTACACAGCATTGTTGATAAAGGTAAGATAGTGGTTGGCGTTCTGAATATAAGTGACCATAAGAAAATACCATTGAGCCACACAAATCTGCACTCATGCGGTGAGCCAAGGATGCGATCTGAGGCAAGTATGGTGCGGCACAATACGCCCACAGTTGGCGCCCCTCATCCTCAACTATGGCGAGAAAAAAATTCAGACGGGACTGGTGGGAAAAGGGTATTCATGGGGGCGTGAGCGTGTGTAGCGTGTACAGAGGTGGACGGCATCGGTGTCCGTTCGGTACGGTGCAGTGATCGACGGCATCGGTTTCCGTTCGGTGCGGTGCAGTAATAGCAGCAACCTTTGAAGATGCGAGCCTCTTTTCAAGTCAGCAGGGTAGCCTGGGGGGGAAAGGTTGAGCAGGGGGAGGACGGACCAATGGCACTGATGCGGCGTGGCTGGGTGCAGATGATGGAGATCGCCTCCCCCCGCCGCGCCGCCTCCTCCATCAGGTACTGCGCCACCTGCGTCGTCTTCCCCGACCCTGTCTCGCCCTCAATGATGCACGCAGGGTGGGTCAGCGCCTGCAGCAGCTCCCCACGGTGCGCGGCCACTGGTAGCTCCGCGCGTTGCCTCGCAAAGGGCCCACCCTCGGGGCGCACCCTGCCCGGCACAATTGGCCCGCCGCCCCTCCGTTCGCCCCCCTCGCGCGACCCGCCGCCACTGCGACTGCTCCCCTTTGTATGGGTGCGGGCGGGGTAGGAGATGGGTGGGAGCCCCGCCAGCGTGCGCCTCGCCTGGGGAGAGCAGCCAAGGAGAGGGCGCTGTTAACATAACCACAGCGGCGCAGGGTGGGCAATAACGAAGTAAAGACGGACCGGCAAACACTCGTTTAGGGAAGGTATCCGTCATGCCATCACTACAGTCCTCAGTCCGGAAGGGTACTGCTGTAAAAGTGTGGCACATCTTCGGTGAGACAACGTCTGATTGTCTTTCACTAGTGACTCTCAGAAACACAGCGCAATATTCAATGAGGATGTGCCACGTAAACGCAAACAATTGCTCTGCGTTCAGTCTATCAATGGGCCAGCTTCTTAGGAGACAATGCGCGGGCGCGCCCGCGCGCGCGCGTGTGTGTGTGTGTGTGTGTGTGTGTGTGTGTGTGTGTGTGTGTGTGTGTGTGTGTGTGTGTGTGTGCGTGTGTGTGTGTGTGTGTGTGCGTGTGTGTGTGTGTGTGTGCGCGCGCGCGCGCGTGTGTGTGTGTGTGTGTGTGTGTGTGTGTGTGTGTGTGTGTGTGTGTGTGTGTGTGTGTGTGTGTGTGTGTGTGTGTGTGTGTGTGTGTGTGTGTGTTGTTCAGCTATGATGTTATGTCGTTGGGCGCCAGCACCACAAAATGAGGTGACTGCGTCATATCAATCAACCCTCCCCACCGCATAATAAATGCGCCTCTCACTGCAAAATTGCGACTGTCCCTGTGTTGGCAGTCTGGCAGACTCGTGAACCTGCTACCTCACACCAGTGCACCTCCATCCCCCGTACACTACCCCCACACTCTCTTCCGTGCATCACCCATGCAAACCAGCAGCCCAGCAGCACCCCCCCCTTTCGCCTCACCCCACTTCACCTCACCTCCGCCCTATGCCCACTAACAGTTGGGCCTCCCTCTCACCTGAGCCTCAACGTCGGACGGAAACGCGACGGCGCGGACCTCGGGGGTCCACGGGGCCCCCACACCCTGATTCGAGCTGTGCCCCCAGGCAGCGGCGGCCGCACGTAGCTGTGGGTGCCGCAGCTCCGGAATGACGCCCATGTCGTTGGGCAGCAGCCCCGCAAAGCCGGGGCGACGAGCTTTCCTCGCGTGCGCGCGGCCGTTTATGTGCTGAAGGAAACTGGTTTCGCCCTGGGAGTCCACCACGCAGGCCGCACAGCGCAGCACCTCCGTCATGGCTGCTGCCGCGCCGCGCCCACTACCGCCCCAATTTTTGGGCTGCTGCGCCACTGAGCCCGCATAGCCGCCGTAGGCTCGCCTCATCGCGGCGCGGCGGTGCTAATATTTATTCGGTCGACGGCGGCGGTGACGGAGAAACTTGCGGCGACGCAGAGTCCCGATAGTTTGAATCTGGAAGGGAGAGAACAAGGCGGGAGACGGGATATGAAGCGTACAAAATCCTGTGTTGTTTCAGTCTGTGACAAACAGACACGCGCTGCCTCGCGCTGGTGGTCGTGGAGTCGGCGGCGGTGGGCGGCGAAAGAATTGCGAGCGCGCGACTCGTCGACTTAATACCACGATCGATTCTCGTCTGGTCGATCGTAGTGCAATAGTACCTGTAGGTACAGGTAGCGATTAAATTGACAAGTTCATTCTATGACATTTCAGAAAAGAATCGTAACGCACTCAAACACACCGCCGAGCAAAAATAAGGCGGACTCAAGGAGCAAAGAGGGGAAAACCCCACATACAGGCCTGCTAACCCCGTCGTCATTTACATATAGGAAGACTTAAGACGGTTCCCCGGGAACCGGGTTCTCCCCTCACGGAAATATGTTCCATGATGCCAAGTTCCCGATTTCTTACCATTTCTATAACGTAAAGCTTTCTTACAAGAAAAAGGAGTGGAGGCCACCAAGCAAAAAGAAGAAAAGAGGAAAAATCCTAAGCCCAAGAAATAGGAAGGCATGCCACAGCGTCGGCACTGCCCTCTTGAAAAGCGTCGCGGAGATAGGAACCCAGAGTGCCATGAAGAGCAACAGAAAGACGTTGCATGAATTCACGTCGCACATCCCCCCAAAAACGCCGAAAAGGAACCGAAGTAGATCGACGAACAAAATATTGCATACGGACATAACTGTTAGAGCGCAAGGAGCGAGAGTCAGCGGCACCTATGCCAGGGAAGCGACAAACAACCACCAAAATAGCCAAGCGATCAACCAACTCATCAGCCGCCATCGGCGTCAACCGGCCCCCATCCTCCATGGCGAAGGGATAGTAGTCATGGATCGACTGAACCGAAGGCGTGCCAAGCAAAGCAGAAGTGCGGAGGTCCGCATCAAGTTTGCCATGCTGAGCTCCCAATGCAAGGCTGCCAGGGAGCGGGAGACGAGCATCTATACGAGGAACATTGGTGTTCGTGCGAGCACTTGTAACATCAACAACAAGATGACGGTGCGGAGCCATGAAGTCTAACCAAACCACATCCCCAAGGCGATCTCGAGAAGCTCTTGGCCGAATACGGCGGACCTCCAACCGCAAGTCCTTGCCCTTAGTAGCCCCCGCTTCAAGCATGAACCCTTCAAGCACGTGGACAATACGGTCGTGGAGTTGAATGATATGATACCAAGAGCACGGGCACGGGGGATATGGTCCATGAACATAGCGGCCGTTGAGCGCTCACCCGACATAAAGATGCCCGATACCGTCGACGAAGATACATACCCGCGAGACTCTGAAGGAGCCTCATTGCACCGAGGGCACTTTCGAACATGAGAGGCGCGCTCCGCAGTCAAGCCAAGCACCCGGTGGGCTGCCATCGCATAGCAATCGGATGGCACCTTGAAACTGGACTCATGTGAAGCGAAAATGAGAGCCAAAGCCCCGCGACCCGTACCCAAAATCACCCTCATATAGTCCGGTGGGGAAGGTCTGCAAAACGCCAAGAGGTCAAGGTAGGCCCGGGCACGAAGAATGCGCGAAATGCCACGTTGAATGTGGCCCTCGGAATCTCCCAAGCGAGTGAGAGTATCGGGAGTCGGAAGTTGTAGGCAAGTCAGTTGGGTAGCGGCTGCCACCGCATTGTTGAACGGAGATACCACCAACTCGACATCGGGCCCGGCATAATCGGAAAGGTTTTGGTTCAGTGTGTTAGTCAACACCACGAGATCCGATTCCGAAAACCCCCCCATAGTAGAGATCGAATCATACGAATTGCGCAATTGGACCGCCCACGGTAAAGTAGAAGTGGCAACATTCAGTAGTTCCTGTCGGATGAGACCGTACAAAGGACCTAGCGACTCGGACTCGTAATCAGGTTGGCGAGGGTCGCAGTGAATGAAGCATAATAGTGAGCAGATTCGACGTCGAGCTCGAGGGAAGGTACATTAAGCTCCCAAAACTCCGCAAGGAGGGAAAGCTGTCGTTTAGCACAATTTACGTGATCGAGTGTTTGTGCGTCCAAAGAAACGCCCAAGATTCGGTAAACTGCTGCATGAACGGCCCTATCTGCAACAACAAGGTACGATCGGCAGATATCTGGGGGGGAGGGTGCAGAGCAAGAACCCGTAGCGGCGTACCGCACACGTGATCATCAGGCGAAAAGCGGCGTGTGTCCCTCCGAAGTCCGACATAGCAAAGCAAACGATCTTGTCCAAGAGGAGTTGATGAGCCTCAACGGTGTCTTGTAGCCAAGAGTGAACATAGTTCTCATTATTAGATGTTGGAGGGCCGTCTTACCATTTCTTCACATGCTCATCAGTAGACGGCGGTTGCGTCACATACACTACGTCCATACCGAGCTGGTTGGACAAAAGCTCAAACCACACAAAGCTAGACCTCCTGACAAAGCTAGTTGGACCAAAGCTGAAACCAGAAAATAGCTCGGCCATCCACTTTTGTATCCTTGCCAGCCAATCCCGCATTGCATTTCCACCAACCGCCGCTTTACGGAGTGCCTCAAAAGCGCAGACGCGCATTTACGAGTTCAAACCCCCCTCACGGAAGAACAAATTCGACAATACAGAGCCCTACACCATCCCTACACCATCCCTTATCAACTAGACCCTCGACCACCAAACCAATATCATAAACACCCCCTCTAGCCGCGCACCGAGACAGACACTTGATTACCTCGCAAAACAAAGCATCAACCTCCTAAACGACTACAACACTCACGCATCGACCATATGGACCCTCTTTCCCTCCCAATATAACATACCTACCCCATGCTATACCCCCACGTCGCGTAAAAAACCAACCAGAAAACTAGCCAAGCAACTACGCATATGCATCACACAACACGGCCCCTCCACCTAGCACAAAGGCTCCTCAATACCACCGATACCCTTATCCCCGATTAAATTTCCAATAAATGTCAGCACATGCTTCGCACACTACTAAACAACGCCACCAAACAAAGACTACTAAACATCAAAGATAAGGCCTATACCGCATATGATAATAGCCCTAGACAATACCACCGGCGCCTCAAAATTCAAAGTGGCCATACCCCCCACAACAAATCCACCCCCCACCTATATAAGGTTCTCAAGAAAGACAACACCATCACCACAAACCAATGGGGGATAGTCCATGAAGTCCATACACAATTCCATACACAGCTTACCGCCACCACCCCCCCCCCCCCACTCCCCATCCCACCGTGGGAACTTGAAACATCCCCCGAACCACTCACCATCACCCCCCGAGGGGACTCCACCACCACGCTTTCCATCATGTTAACAAGAGACATTCTCGACCACACCACCCAACACCTAGGAAGTGGCAAAACCCCAGCCCCCGATGGCATTCCCTATGAGATCATCAAATACCTACCCACATAGGTATACACAGTCCTCTACTCCCTCATGACCCGTATAACCACTAACTCATACACACCCCCAGAATGGAGCCAACGCACTACATGACTCATACATAAAGAAGGTAACACATCGATTATAAACAATTACATACCCATCGCCCTTTTGAATAATCTATTGAAGTTATGGGCTGCCCTCATTATTAAAGACGCGGGCTCCGCCGACGCAGAAACGCACAGTATCATGAGCGACTAACAGGATGGCTTCCGCCCACTCCGCACTATACACGAGGCTATGGCCTCCCTAATTATGATGATGGAAGACGGCAAAATATATAAGAAAGACATCGACATAATGCATGTTGACTTTAAGGTGCCTTCAATAGGGCCGACCACAGAATCATGTTCGAACACATGCGCGACATTGGCATGCCCCCCTCATTTGTCCACATATACGAGCACCTCTACGGAGTCTACCACTAACTATATCACCCCCCTACGGCATAACTCCGCAAATCGACATAAACAGGGGCACACAAGACGGGGACAAGCTCTCACCCTTCCTCTTCACCCTTTTACGGGAACCTTTTCTCATGTGGCTTTCGGTCGGCAGTCGCGAATACATCCCCGGACCCACACCCTCGCACATGAAGGACAGATCCCCAACGGGGGCCTACCCTGGCCACGGATTCGAAGATGACCTCAGCCTTGCCACGGGATCTCTAGACAGCCTCAAAATCCAACTCAAAAACCCCTGTCTCGTCAGCGAATACACTGGCCTTGAGAAAAACGTGAGAAATTGCAGCATTTGGGGGCCTACGGCGGAGTGGAAACGCCATCACGCCCACAAACACAGCTCTCTTTTGGTACCAACTCTCCAACCTCACAGATTTTACAAGGTACTTACCACGCCCCCAACTCTACCCCCCACTGAAACCTACAATGTCTTAGGTGTTGAGCTAAGTACCTCCCTCTCATTCATCGCACATTGTAGAGACCTCCGCAATCAGTCCATGACCCTCACCCTTGCCATGAAACGCAACCCCCTCTCCCAATCGCGACGTCTTCGGGCCATTGGAGGCCTTCTTATCGGGAAACACTTCTCTCTCTCTCCTCTCTCTCTCTCTCTCTCTCTCCTCTTCTCTCTCTCTCTCTCTCTCTCTCTCTCTCTCTCTCTCTCTCTCTCTCTCTCTCTCTCTCTCTCTCTCTCTCTCTCTCTCTCTCTCTCTCTCTCTCTCTCTCTCTCTCTCTCTCTCTCTCTCTCTCTCTCTCTCTCTCTCTCCTCTCTCTCTCTCCTCTCTCTCTCTCTCTCTCTCTCTCTCTCTCTCTCTCTCCTCTCTCTCTCTCTCCTCTCTCTCTCTCTCTCTCTCTCTCTCTCTCTCTCTCTCTCTCTCTCTCTCTCTCTCTCTCTCTCTCTCTCGGCCTTCTCATTGACCCTCAACGACACACCCTCGATTGCAACGTTTGCAATGCCCTTAGGGTCGACAGTCCACTCAGTCCCTAACCTACCTCGTACCGCTCTCCACCACCCTACGAAGGCTAGGGATCAAGTGATTTTTTTCGATGTTGATGGAAGTTACAATTATTTTGAAACTATCGACGTTGATGGTATTGATCCTCTCGGATTGTCGATGTTGACATCGATGACACATCAAGCCGATATATTTATCGCCGATGCATCAATACTTTGGACGATTATATCAACACATCGGGCTTTAATAATTGATTTATTCTAAATGTTTTGGATAATTGATGGCATTGATATTGGCACTCTTGTCATCATGTCGATGTCCGATGTTAAAATATAGCACATCCATGGCACCACCACACGGGTGATGATGATACTATCGACGATGTGTCGATGGATGATCCCTAGCCTTACGCCCTACCTCCGACCTAGGATCACGGTCTCCCCTCACTTAAAGCCACGGGGCACAACTCACGACAATCTGCCACCTACATAAAATGCTTAACCTCCTTGGCTACAGAGGGCACCATGACCCGCAACCACACACACACAATCATCAACAACTACAATCACTGGCCAAATGAAACAATCTTGATTATTGCAGACTGCCCCCCCACCCTCCACAGTCGCGTCCGCATTCAACGTGACGCTAATACTCAACTCCACGGCTTCTCTTCGCTGAGCCCCACCAACCCAATTGCCACCACACTCTGCACTCGCTTCCAAACACAAGACGACTTCCTCCGCACCAAACATCGCTAGCAGACCAGCCACATCACTGGCCCACTCAACTACCAACAAGCACACTACAATCTCAAACCACGCTACACACACCGTTTCCTCCTCAACCGTCTCACACACCTTTGGAAACACGGCATCACCGAATGGTCGCAAGTGGCCTTACGCGCTACTGGCCCTAAACTCATATTCAAACCCGCAGCCCATGTTAGGAAACTCGAGGGCGTAGGCAACAGCATCTCCACTCCCATATACCTCTACGCAATTCTCACAGAATCCACCACTACCGTACACAACCGCTTCCCCCCTAAACCACCGCAACCCCCTCGCGCACCGGTCACCACACTCGCACACCCCTCGTGGATCCCAATGATCAACCCACACATGCCACCCCCTACCTCCTTCAATACATGAAACGCCAACGCAACACCCAACCCTCCACAACACAAGAAGCACCACACATCGATGCAACGTACCTCACCACCAACGACACAGAATACCCTCCTTGCGATGTCAGAAATATACTCTTCAAACACAAAGACTAAGCCGCTCACCAAACAAAGTACATTGTAGAATAAGCACCACAACGACTCACCGAGTGGGAAATACAACAGCAAACAAAGCAAGGACATGTGTATCGTGTCACGAATCTCTACATGATGACATCCTCATGTGCCACACATGCCCTAACTTTGCTATCCACCCGCACCACGCTACTTGTAAACGCCTTGCCTTATGGACATGAAAATGGTGGCGGCAACACGGAGGACAACATAGCCTCACCTCCCTCAATGCTATCCAATGGGCCCCGTGCTAGTAGCTCTAGGACACCATCGTCACCACCTTTTCCGGTATGGGGGCCCTCACTGTTGAACGTGGTATGCACGGTTCGATAAGGAAGATACTGTAACTTGCGGTGTGTTGGTTACATGTACGCTAAACAACCAGCCTTGGGTGACGGCTGGTGTCGAGACAAGAGAAGTGACTTCATCTATAGTTGTTAGTTGTCTATACGCTAGTTCGTGATATCGTGCTCAGGCACTCTAGATGATGTCATGTACATAAGGACTTCTATCAGAGCATACATTAGCTCTCTGTAACTAATCTACATTAGGAATTACTTACAACACTCCCCCTCAAGATAGCTAAGGTGTGTCTTGTAACCAGATGGAAGTGATTACAGAATTCCCTCTACGAAGTGTGTCGCTGCATGGGTCCGGATGTCCCCAGAATGGCGCTCCTGTGTTTCACGAGTGCAGGTCCAGGCAGTGGCTTGGTCAGCATGTCGGCGACCATGTCGCCAGTGGGTAGGTACCGTAGTTTGACAGTCCCCAGCTGCACGTGGTCTTTCACGAAGTGATACTTCAGGTCGATGTGCTTGGTCTTCTCGCTCACCAGTGCATTCTGCGAATAGGCGATGCAGCTCTGGTTGTCTTCCCAGATGGTGGTCGTCCCGTTGACAGGTCGACTGAAGATCTCCGAAAGCATCTGTCGAATGTGGATGGCCTCCTTAGTTGCGTCCGCTGCTGAGTAGTACTCAGCCTCGCATGTTGATTGTGCGACGCAAGACTGTTTCCTAGACTTGTAGCTGACTGCACCTCTGCCCAGTGTAAACACAAATCCCGATCGTGACCGGCGTGTCTCACTGTCATTGCCCCAGTCTGCATCAGCAAAGCCTGTCAGTTGGAGAGTGTTGTCCTCACCCCCCCAACGCCAGGCTCATGGCTGGAGACCCCTTGAGGTAGCGCAGCACCTTCTTTAGGGCATGCATGTGGGCTACCGTCGGGTTCGCATGCGCAGAGCCCATAATGCTAAGCGCGGTCGAAATGTCCGGTCGAGTGCATACAGCGGCGTACTGCAGACTGCCGAGCATGCTCGGGTACACGTCCCGGTCCGTGCCCGTGAGAGGTACAGCCGTCTGCTTGGAGATGGGAGCTAAGAAACCGGGGTCCATCGGGAGGCACGAGGGTTTGTTGTCCACCATGTCATGCTTTTCAAGGAGCTCGCGCACGTATTTGCCCTGGTCGAGGCTGATGGTGCGCGCTGCTCTGTCCCTGGTGATGTGCATGCCGATGATGTCGGACAGATCACCCTGATCCTTGATGTCAAACCGGGATCGCACCAAAGCGGTGAAGGCCACTCGCCAGTATGTGTTGTTGCACGCCACTGGAATGTCATCCACATAGAGGGCAATCATGGCGAAGACGCCGTCTGCCTCATAAATGTAGATGCACGGGTCCGACATCAGCTGGCGCCAGCCTTGAGAGACGAGCCAGTCGCGAAGCAACTCATTAAACTCCCTGGGTAACTGCTTCAGGCCGTACAGGCACCGGCGCAGGTGACATACATTGGTGGTCCCGTCATCGAACCCAAGTGGCTGTCTGATGTAGACATCCTCTTTGATGGGTGCGTACATGAACGCCGTGTCAATGTCGAGACCGCCCAGTTCGAGGTCACGAGCCGCGGCGATACTGAAGAAGACGCGGAGGCTAGCTAGTCGGATGACGGGTGAGAAAGTCTCCGTGTAATCAATCCCCTCGCGTTGGCTGCAGCCCTTTGCGACAAACCGCGCCTTGTACCGAGAGACGGCACCACATGCGTATGTTTTAGCCTTGAAAACCCACATGCTAATGACCACGCGGCGTCCAGCGGGCGGGGGAACGAGATCCCATGTCTGGTTGGACGTCAAAGAGTCGAATTCCACCCGCATGGCCGTTTTCCACTCCGCCGACTGTGGACTAACCAAAGCATCCTTGTAGGATGTTGGTTCAACACAGACGCTCGCGGACACCAGGGCGACGTCACTCACAGGTCCTTCAGAGCACCTGTGACGTGGCTGAGCTACCATCATGGAGAAATCAGGGAGCGGAAAGATGTCGTCCATGTGGTCGGACAGGTCGTCCTCACACGTGTCTGTGACACACACACGCGGTACAGTAGACACATGGGCAACGTAGTCCTCGAAGTGAGCAGGCGGTCCGCGATGGCGAGTGGGTCTGTCGACCTCAACCACAGGCACATTGTCCTCTGCGTCCATGATCATATCTGTGAGCGGGTGACTGGCGGGGGAAACAGGGATAGTCTCTGCGTCTGCACACACATCTATTGACGAGGCGACATGGTGGGATGTCCCAAACCCGGGCACAGTCTCTTCAAACTTGACATGAACAGACGTGGTGATGCGCCTAGTCGCAGGGTTGTAGATACGATACCCCGGTGAGTTGTGAGAGTACCCCACCATCACACCTCGGAACGCTTTCAGGCCGAGTTTCCGTCTGAGATTATCAGGTACCCTGGCAAATGCCGCACGCCCGAAAACGCGAAATACTGACGCGTCCGGAACATCGTCTGTAAGAAGGGTGACAGGGACCCCCCCAGAGGGACCAACAGCCCGACTGAAGGTACGGTTACGGAGGTGGACCACCGCGCTGATCGCGCAGAACCGCATGCTGTTAGGCACAGACATAGCGTGAAGCATTGAGGACGCGCAGTCACGCAGAGTGCGCCACGGGCGTTCTGCCTTCCCAAGCATGTGATGTGCACAGGGCGCCGAGAATTGAGTGCTGAAACCCAATCTTGTGCACATGAGCTGCGTGTTCGCTGCCTTGAATACCGAGTCTGAGTCAAATTTTAGAAACGGTGCAAACGCATGGAGGTGTGAGTAATAACGGGCATGGGTGTGCCGCGCGTCCAGGAGAATGGTCTCCAATTTAGCGCATGTCTCATCCTTTGACTTCAGAAACCTAACCCACATGAAGTTCGTGTGATGGTCAATGACCAGCAGATAGTACCTCCAGCCGTAAGGGGATGGGACACTGACAGGACCCCACAAGTCACACGACAGATGCTGAAGTGGGGCAGCTGGTTTCTGAGATGCTTGGCGATTCTTAGGCGCAGACGCAGCTTTGTTTAGATTGCAAGACTCACAGGAGAGATCATTTACAAAACTAGGCATAACATGTACAGACACCGTATTATGAGAATGCTGAGCCTGAAGGCTATGCATATTCAGATGACCCATCCGACTATGCCACAAAGCAGCGTCACACCCAGCAGCAAGTGCGACAGATTTCTCTCTAAAACTGTCTACATTGCGCGAGGACAGCCCCGCACAGTCATGCGACCTCGGGAGGAGGTATAGTCCGTTCCCCGACGGGATTAGCATCCCCATTCCTGTGGTGACAAGCAACATGCCGGAGTCAGTGTTTGTGGGGAAAGAAAACTCACACCCCGAGTGTTTTTGCATCCAGCCGACGCTCAGAAGACGACTGGTACGTTGTGCAAACCGAGAGGACAGATAAGGGGTATAGAGAGCATGAACGCGCCGAAAGACCGTCCGACCAGAAATCAAGCAAATGGGAATGCGGACAGTTCCACTGCCCTGTACTGTGACACCGACGCCACCGACAGTGCTGTGGCGGGTCGAGGAATGAAATTCCGAAAAATCCGATCGAAAGGACATTAAGTTAACGGAACAAACAGAGTCAACAACCCAGTAATCCGACAGATCGGCAATAGGGGCTGTAGCGGACGCGAAAGCAACAGAGGCAAAGGAAGTACCGACCTCCGTGTCGTCATACTCGTCCTGCATGTCGTACTCTAGTACGTCCTCATCAGCAGCATCCCCCGCAGCAACATCTCCCTCAGCAGGTAGGTCGCTGAGGTGAGCAGTGGGAGGCGGCTGCCCAACGTACTTCTCCGCAATCTGTTTGCGCTTGGCCAGTGTCCAGCGGAGGACATCATCATCTGGCGCCTTACATGTAGACCAGACGTGGTTTGGGTCTCCGCAGGCTCCACACTTTATCGCAAACTTGGACTTCTTCTTGTCCGAGGTCCACCCGCCAATGCCACGGCCCCCTTTGCGCTTCCGATCCGCAAGGAAGGCATTGACCGGATGTCCCGCATCAGCACCGTCAGACTTAAGAGAGACGTCAGCGTCCAGGTTCTGCGCCTGATGAATGATGCTGCTCATCACTTTGTCGGCGGACATGATAAAGTCGGTGTCAAAGGCATTAATGACACACTGTTTAGCCTGGCCATACTGCCCAACGTTAGAAAGGCCACGGATCAGGACCAGAGCGAGCACGTGCGGGTGAATCGCAGCAGAACCATCCTTCAGTTGCAGGCACTCGTTAAGTTCGTCAAAATGATGTTTTACCGCGTGCACGTACGCAGAGACGGACTGTCCGGAAGCCTGACGCACCATAATACGGTCCAAGAGCGACAGGGTGCGGGATATGGATTGCGCGTCCAGTCTCTCGCACAGTAATTCCCAGGCAGCTGTTCCGCACTCAGGGCGTCCAGCTGGAACATTTGCGATAGCTTGTGCGGCAGTCTTATTATGTCTGCAGCACTGAACGAGCATAGCGTGCGCGAACCGCTGAGCAATTGGATTCAGAGGAACACCGGAGGAGGACAGAGCCAGCTGAGGGATCAACGCAGCCCCCTTGATGGACAAGAACGATAGGAAGTCGCGCTTCCATGTTTTAAATTTCCCCGTCTTGGGCATTAGCGGAGCTTCCAAGCGAAACGACCGTGAGAACGAGTCACCATCGAAGTTGTTACCCCAGTCAGCCGTCATGGCAACAAATCCCGGGTCGATCGTGTGTCGACGACTGGCTGTGCCATAATGTGTTGGCTCGTGCACATGAGCAGGCACGAAGGCGCCAGTAGGCCTGTATGGGCCGTCCACAGGCGGGTTCGCCCCCGAGTCGATAGCGGCCGGGTGATCGCGCAGCGCGTCCCGACGGAGTAGCTCCGATTGCGTCCGGGCCTGGTCGTCCATACGTGCGTGGAGCAATTGCAGCGGCTACATTACCAGTCGAATATTGTCGCCGGCTGAGTCGGCCGACGGAGTGTCGCACGTACCGGAGTCGGCAGCCGAGTCGGCGGCCGATGCGGTAGGTGCCGGTTTTGATTTTGGCGCCATTCCAAGAAAAGACAAGTACCCAACCGGACAGCGGAAAAATCCACTAGCGGTAACTGTGCCTAACGGCGGTATACAAAGAGACGGCCTGATGCCCACCGACCCCTCGGCCTGTAGCCCCGGGGTGTCTCAGAGCACCTTTCCGTATCCTCCACCTAGTGTGGGGCAGAGTGACAGCCAAGGCAATAACAGGCAGGTGTATATGTCCGCTGGTCTAAGTTACGGCTGATGCTGTCATGCACCCTTTGTATGGGTATTCACCCTCACAATGCTCCCCCCTTCCCCACTCCAGCTTGGACCTGTATGCACCCTGTCCACACAAGCGAGTGCGCTTGTGTGGTTGGCTAGGTCGTCGTGGCGTAGAGTAGAGTATAGCCGTGGTAGGCTAGAGTAGAGTAGATGGTAGCGGGACTGTTCCGGAGGACAGAAATAAAAGATGGAAATAAAAGTACAATGTAAAGTAGTATTATTTCGGAAAAAAAAAATGATTGGCGTTGCCTTCGGGCGAGTTTCCAAGTTGCACGCCGAACGACATTGTTGTCTCGCGTATCCTTCAGGTGGAGGGCTCCATAACCTGTTGAACGTGGTATGCACGGTTCGATAAGGAAGATACTGTAACTTGCGGTGTGCTGGTTACAGGTACGCTAAACAACCAGCCTTGGGTGACGGCTGGTGTCGAGACAAGAGAAGTGACTTCATCTATAGCTGTTAGTTGTCTATACGCTAGTTCGTGATATCGTGCTCATGCACTCTAGATGATGGCATGTACATAAGGACTTCTATCAGAGCATACATTAGCTCTCTGTAACTAATCTACATTAGGAATTACTTACAACACTCACTACATTCGATAAAAGGTTTCACCCCCGCAGCACACCCCATCCTTCAACAATCACGCCTTCCTCCCCCATGGCGCATTTCGGCGGGCATCATCAACCACACCCCCGGCAACCCCAATATATACATTAAACCCGCACGACACTTCGCCATCCACCACGACCCCACCATACCAAACGTAAATATACTTTGTCTTCCCACTGACATGGCAATTACCACACTCTCCCTCGACAGTGTCACCCACCTCTACCGTTTGTTCCGACCCGAGCTTACCCACCTCACATTCGAGGAAGACCCCTATCACCTCGTCACGCGCGTCGGCACAGCTTCCGAAATCCATAACCCTACCACAATACATACTCATAAAACAAATGAGCCACCCCCAAGGGAGGACCTCATTAAGGGCCTACGCAATGCCTTTAACACAAACATAGAACTATAATCCGACCCCCGTAATAAATCTCTAGGCGCACAAACCTAGCACTCCTACTCGGAAGATATGGTCTTCTCCTCTAGCGGTATGAATGCTATCTTCGCTTGGTAATGTACCAACACTGCAAACCCCGAATACGACCACACTCGCATGCGACGAGCTATGGAGCATGCCATAGCCAGCACTTAAATATTGGAACCGCACACACCATTGGCCACAATATTTGTTCTCCCACACTGGCAATACACACCCTACCGACATGAAAAATACATCTCCTCACCGTACATACACCTCCTCTACCGCCTCCCAGTCGACAAAAGTATATTCTTCACCACTAACCAACACACATGCATTCCCATATCCACCCCTTTTCGGCACTAAATGGGGCGTTGATATATATCTCGTGTGCAACACTCTTGCCCTACACTTCCATCCCTCGCTCGACACACTCGATACACTACATCAAACCATTGAGCACATACAAACCACTTCCCTTCCTACCAACCCATACCATAAAGAGGGCCGAACTTGCAACCATAGACCTCGGACTCAAACTAGGCTAACATGCCCTCCTACGAGACAGCGGGTGCTCCCTCCGCCTCATCCATAGGTGCATCCGTAGTAGTTTCCACACCATACAACAACACCCCCATAGAGAAATACTCTCATCTATCCTATCTACACTCCAAACCCATACCACGGCCGGTTTGACGACACATCTCGATAAAATGACACGGAAATCATCCCCGTGTCCCTGCCATTCCATGCTTTCCCTGCTTTTCATAGGTGCATCCGTAGTAGTTTTCACACCATACATTAACACCCCCACAGAGAAATACTCTTATCTATCCTATCTACACTCCAAACCCGTACCACGTCCGGTTTGACGACACATCTCGGTAAAATAAAAGCACACAACAACTCGAAGGGCAATGACATTGCTGATCACTTAGCAAACACAGTTGCAGACGGCTAGCCCCCTAATGCAATATACTTTAAATGCGCCCCCACACATCTAGGACATTGAACTTGGTCACACACCACCCAACATGACGAGCCTAACCCTCCTAAGACCCTATGAAATGATATTGTTTACAACAATCACCGAGTTAACGGCTCTTGTCTTTTAAGACCCTAATATACACCAAACTCAAAACGGATGCACGAACATACAGTCTCACCTCCACCATCACTCCCCTTCACCACTCCACCAAGCATGGCGACCTCCTTGCCGAAGCCAAAAGAAATGGAGCAGATTTTACCTACCGTGGTCGACACACAACCCTTACATCTACTCAATTCTCACATGAAATATAATTCATGTGGGGCGTTCACCCGCCTCCTCCCTTGGAACAAATTTCTTAAATGTCCAATGTGCGGCATGTTCATTACCTACGGCCATATGACGGGCAACTGCCCCTCAATGTAAGGCGTCCAGCAAGACCGCCACAATAGTGCACTCCAACTCCTACTCACACTACTAGAACAATCAAACGGAGGGCGATGGGAAACCATCACCGCCGATTTCGGTCATTAGCCTATTAAAACATTCACAACCGACACATTCAGCAAACCACTACCTCAACTTGACACACCCTCCTTACATCACAGTCAAATAACCACTCCTAGATTGGACGCAGACGAAGGCCTCGACCATTCCTCCCTAACCCGCTGCCCCGCAGTCTTGCCAGAGGATATCACGCCCACTCAACTCAGACCCCCAACACATAAACATGACTTTATTGGAACCCCGCCTTGTCGGCCATACCTCCTCTCGACGAAGATATTCCTCTATTCGTAAAATTCAGATAGGAGAATGGACTTACTGCACAGACATTGACCTTAGACACCCACAACCTCATCATTAAAAAATACACCCCACTTGCAAACGCACTCCGCTCACATCGGCATGGCACACACCTGGACATCGTACTCATAATTATGAGCCGCACCGGCACACCCCACTCCCTCACACACTCCAGCATCACTACCCTAATCAGCCCTAGAAGTTACCCACTTGACAAACCCTCCAATATCCCAACCCAAGACACTACCCATGTCATCTCCCACCTACACATACACTCTATCCATTGGCTACACCATCTACTCCGCATCTACCGTGTCAAATCCTTCACCACTCACAAACAACTTCTTCACCAATATTTCTAACCCTACCCACCCATCTACTAATACCATACCTAACCCTCCCCTACCAAGAACCTCCCAGGGAGGAGTAAAGCCCCACAGCACCTTCGGGGAGGATGGACAAATCGATCTATCCAGAATATTGTATTCTCAGTCCTAGATGGCATATGCAGGAAGGCCCTTAGACAGCAGCCAGGATGTGCCTGGTAATTGTTGTAACTCATTCTCATTACACTTTTTCACATGAACGTGCAATCGTACATACCTATTTTGAGCTCCTTACATGCCCTCTAACATACGCAACCGCCACATCGACCGAGCGAACGACTAGTCGACAATTGCCAACAGCCATCAACCGCGCAATTAACGCCATAAATCATAAAGTATCAACCCAACGATGTCGGCCTCTCTCTCCCGTCCTTCAACGCCTGCTGTTGATGTTGCAACTCTGCCCGCGAGCTCGAATTGCGCCGCCTGCGCTGATTGTTTGCCAACATTCCACTCACTGCGGGAGGGGAAGCGCCCCCCATCTGTAGCGCCTTTATGTCGACTTCCGACGAAATCTCATTCGACCCACGAGCGGCCCGCTTTTCACAGGAAACGCGCTGTCCTGGCCGAGACTCACTGCCTCTGCCTTCCTCAGACACCGACGGCAGCTGCCCCATAGCAACTGACTCCCACGACGAGTCTGGCGAGCGAGAGGGGGGGAGCGCCCTGAGAGACAAAGTACCGGTCTGCGCCGCATTCAGTATCGGCAATCCTTTCCCACCATCGCTGTCGACGCCAGCATTGCCGCCTGCCTGCGACTGCCACCGCAACACGTCGCGCCTGTAGTTCATGACCAGCTTGTCTAGCGTGGCGACGATAGCGTCGGCGGTGGGGCGCTGAGCTGCGGGGCCCCAGCAGACGCAGGCGAGCTCCACCACGCCGCGCGGGACGGGGGGAGGAAAGACGGGGCGGCGGCCTAGCGTGGTCACCTGGTGCACCACCTGCTGCATGTTCAGCCCCTCGAACGGCCGGCGACCGGAGAACAGCTCGTAGAGAATCATGCCAAAGGCGTAGATGTCGCTGCCCTTGGACAGCTGCCCCGCGAGGATGATCTCAGGCGCCATGTGCGTCGCTGTGCCGCTGTGGACGTTGCTCACGTGCGTCTGCTCGATGGCCAGCTTGGCGGACAGCCCGAAGTCGGTCACCTTAGCGATAACGTTCGGGAGGCCAGGCTCGGGGACGAGGGGCCTGCGAGTGGAGCTGGTGAGCAGTACATTGAGCGCTTTCAGGTCGCCGTGGATGATGTTGTGGCTGTGGATGTGCTCCAGTCCGCACGCGATGTCGTGCGCCAAAACGAGCGCAAGTCCGACGTTGGGGAGGGGCTGCTCGGGAAGGCAGAGGGTCGAGCGGTCCAGGTTGTGACGCAGCGTCTTTTGGTCGCATAGCTCCTGTATGAGACGGGCCTCCTGATAGCTGGCCCCTCCTCCCTTCGAGACGTTCTCTTCCGTCAGCTCGTCCTCCTTCGCCGCGGCGTCCAGGATGGCGTCCGCGCCGAGGGAGGGGTCGTGGGTTGCGCCCACCGCAGACGCACTCACCGTCGGCTCCGAGTTGCTGCTAGAGGCGGAGGTCGAAGGGCGTGGCGCGGCCGCAATGTCACGGCTTACCATCTCGTAGCTGTATGTCTGCACCAGGTTGGG
The DNA here is from genome assembly GCA_026401115.1 of Tetraselmis chui. NCBI lineage: Eukaryota > Viridiplantae > Chlorophyta > Chlorodendrophyceae > Chlorodendrales > Chlorodendraceae > Tetraselmis > Tetraselmis chui. Next base: position 16,067 of record JAPMLY010000277.1, on the reverse strand, counting down.
GTGCGCCATGGTGGCTGAGATGGCCACCTCCAACACCGCGCGAGTGTAAGCCTTGTCCGTTCCGCTCAACACCGGCGGTAGCTGCACTACCTTGTAAGCCACGTCCACCCCCTTCCACTTCCCTAGGTACACCGTCCCCTGCATACCCTTCCCCAGCACTCCCCGGATCGACACCTTTTCCTCGCTCCCCTCCACCCGTGCCGCCACGCGGTCAGTAAGGATATCGTTCAGGATGTTGGATAGGTTGCCGTCGCCCTTGCGCGGTCGGATCGCAGGCCTACAACCCGCGGCCACCTCCATCTCGCCAGCATTGGATTTTCCTGACGCGATCACAGTCCCAGCTATCGTAAGTACTCGCGAGTCGCCAAAATTGTTTCACGAGTTAACACGAAAAAAGGCACAAGAACACTTTTGCTCACCAATACGGCCGGGCGGTGAGCTGAAGGTGCGTTCCGCGAGTTCAGGTAGAACAAGGTCGACTAATGGCTTGGTACCCTCTATTCCCTATTGAGAAGGGGAGGAGAGGGGGGGCAGGAGTAAAGTCGGAGGAGTTAGTTGGTCGATAACGAATATGAGGGAGGTGATAATTCACAATGCAGAGTAGGATACAGTGTTAAGGAGGTGGTGACCTCGAGCCTGAAGAGACCAAGCGGTCGGACGTGCAAGTCGGGGCGGTCCAGCCCTGCCAGACTAGCGCTGTGCTTTGCGCTTGGATTCTGCACGAGGCGGAGACAGAAATTCTTAACTCAGTGTGCGAAGCAGACGGGACTACAGACATAGACACACACCCACCCACCCACCCACCCACACACAAACACACACGCATACACACGCACACAGCCACACAGGAAAACACATATACACAACCACACAAGCACGCAACTGCACACCTACGTAAACGCACACACACACACATACACACACATAAAAGCACTCACATACACATAAAAGCACACACACACACACACACACACACACACACACACACACACACACACACACACACACACACACACACACACACACACACAATACTATCAGCCCCTAGTATTGTGAACACCTGCTTGCTGTAGTCCATGGTTGCTTCGAACACATCAGCCGGCAACCCGAGGTGGCTAATGGCGATACAGCCATCGAGAAGCACCTGCGCGACGGGAGTAAATCACAAAAATGGAAATCCAAGGATCCAGAAAAAAAACGTAAAAACGCCAATGCGTAAGCAGGTCTGCTGCGCACCTGTCCCGGGCTAGCAGCGAGCATGATACGCGCACCCTGCTGCACCACCGCGCCCTCATAAGCAGCGATACCGGTCTGCCGTTGTGGGCGGCGCATGACGGGGACGCCACACGATATGCCAACCTTCACTAACAGGCCCTTGAAGACAACCTTCAGAGTGCAACACAGCGAGGGTGACTTGATTTTTTGCATCAACCGCGTTCATATACGGCAACATGTATCGCGTTTTGCTTATTGACAATTATTTCGAATTGTTTGAAATTGGAATTTGTTGCATTCCTCATTGTTTGTATTTGCTGCGAATCTCGTTGTATTTTAGTTAAGCACATTTAATTGTAAGTCATGTTGTATTGGATCGCATTTGCAATGCAATTTATGTTGCTGTATTGCATAGCAATAAATTGTATTGTTTTCGGCTATGCTGCACTTTATTGATTTGCACATTTAGTATTGCAAACTGCACCTTGAAAATCTGGCAATCGGTTCATATGAATATTCCTAAAACTTACTGCATTGTCATTCATTTCGTTCTGTTTATTTGCTTCTGACTTAAGCTTTGCGGTATTTCGGTTTCAGGACGTCGATACAAAGATGTGGTTGATCCTACGCAAGCGGCCGCACTCCTACTAACCTGCCCGTGGCTGCCAAGCTTTGGCAGGAAGGCTTCGTGCTCAGCAAGGCTGCGGTCCAGTGGCATCTCCAGCAGCGCCTTCTGCAACGAAACAGCAAACCCGGCCCCCGCCTGCGCACACCCATCGCTTCAGGTATACGGCTCTGCTAAAAGCAGTAGAGGAGGGGAGGGGGGGGGTGTAAGGAATCACCTCTAGACTGGGGAAAACGTAGGCAAGATTGGAGCCCCGGCTGGTAGTTCGGTAGCCGCGGAGTGGTGCGGCCAGGGAAGCTGCCAGCGACCTCCAACTACCAAGGGCGGATGAGAAGGCGGGGCTGCCGGACACAGCGGACCCTGCTTGGCACACCGCCTGGCAAAACACGAAGGCGCAGGGTCGGCTGGGGTCGGGCGAGCTGTAGAACCCCGTGCTTGTCTCCTGCAAGTGGCGAAATGTGAGAGGTCGATGCTGGAAAGCAACTTGAATACACACCCGATGAGCGTGTAAAGGCTTTGAAATACATAATTTAATTCTATCACATGACAGAAAGGAAATGTGGCGACCGGCGAGTAAAACAATTAAACATTATCGTCAAATTTGTAGACTGAATGATGCCGTGCGACCTTACTCGCCCGCTTTAGTTTGTTCGCGCGTGTTAAAAAGGGCCGGAGTAAAAACCCTGGCAAGTTATCAAGGCAGGGTTGGGCTCTTTGAATTCGCTGGTGCATGTCAAGCATCTTCATGAATACAGATAGACTTGGGCTGACGATTTTAGGGTTTGCATACAATGAATGTATTTGAACCGAGCAAACCACGATTTTTTCTCATGATTATATTCTGTCGGAAATTATATAATTGGTTACCAAAAAAGGTCTCGCTACGCATTGGCGTCAGCTGAACACTCTATTCTCCATTGTCCTCCATTACCCATTCGTTATAATACACAGATCAGAAAGACATGCATGGTGCAGGTAGGTGTGACTTTGTAATAATTTGGACTATAGGTACGGATATATTTAGGAACTCGAGTTGCGCGCAATAAATATAAGCGGCGGGGAAACACGCAGGACGGGATAGGGCATTATCCCCCACCTTGTAGGTCCGCAGGGGTGGGAAGGAGCGCGGCACGTCCACCAATTGGAGCTCCTTCAGCCCAACTGGCTTACTACCGTCGGTGAGGCAGTGCCTACCCATGTCCATCACTTGCAGGTTATCTTCCTTGGCGACAGCATCCGCGCTGGCCATCACAGCCTCGCTGACCAGAATCTGAGGCGGCCCGATAAAAAAGGCGAACATTAATCAGCGTCGGCGGTCAGTGAGTGCATTACTAGATACCGCAATCATCAAGTTTAACAACTTTCTCAATACAATCAAGTATTGCTTTTTAAAATGTCTGCATCATGATTCGGATAAAACGGAAACTATGATAGATTGAAATGATAAGTCCAATTGTCACAATTAAAAAAAATCATAAGCAAACCACACGGGTAGAAGTGCTACGAAAACTAACAGCAGGAGAGCAGTGGGGATATGCCCTTTTGTTTCCCCTCCATTTTTCCCTGTCCGTGCTCATGTTGTTCTTCTTGTAATCAATACATGACAGCAAGGTCGTGGTAATCCTTATCAGTTTATTGAAATCCATCAACAGCTCCGATGACCGAAAGACTCAACATTAAGCGCCAACCGTAAAGGTGCGCTACAAGTAATCAAGTAGCACCTTCATATCCGCCCGCAGTTTCTCCTCGGGATTCTTGTGCCGGTGGGGTATCGGACGTGACACAATGTCTTGAATCACAGTGTTAGGATTAGAAATGTCTTTGTTGGTGGCTTCCACTGCTTATTTTGTAATCAATAGATTAAAAATGAAAATGGCGCAAATAATTATGAGCTGCAAATGTGCGCTTGCTATACCAGGCGGTAGGCCCCAAGCGCTAACGAAATGGTAACCTAAGTTCCTCGGTTCCTATCTCCGTGACGCTAGGGAGGAGGGGTGTGCAGCTGCTGTTGCACGCTTTGGGGGCTCCGGCCTGCTAATTACCCCTCTTTCCTTGTGGTCTCCTTCACTGATTTTATATAAATAAATGCCTGGTACGGTATTATTCGACAAAAAAGTGGTATAATTAATGGGTGTTTCTTGATCGTATCCGTACATCATGGCTACAGGTACAGTCTACATAATATACTGAATGATGGCTCATTGGCAAAAAGAGCACAGCTCATCTTGTTCTTCTTGTAATCAACTCACAAAGAGCGCAAGTACGTACGCTCCACACATTGTGTAATGAGAGTGTACTTGATTTGGCGAGTATCGTCAACTATATATATATAACTTCTTACAAGAAAAAGCAGTGGAGGCCACCAAGCAAAAAGAATAAAAGAGCCAAAACCCTGAGCCCGAGGAACCGGAAGGCATGCCACAGCGTCAGCACTGCCCTCCTGAATAAAAGCGTCGTCGCGGAGATAGGAACCCAAAGTGCCATGGAGAGCGGCAGAAAGACGTTGCATCGTATGGTCAAAAAGCACGATTGGAGAGGAATGTGGTAACATCGTATGGTAAAAAAGCACGATTGGAGCGATTACAGGTGGTGATTATTCCCTGTAGTTTATCCCCTCCCACTGCGACAGCATTGTAGTACAGCGTCAACGGGCACAGTTCGCGACTTGTTATCACAAACGGCAACCGCAACGCACGTGGGTCGTGCAGTTCCGTTGACATGCACCCGCGACATCAAAATCACAATAATAACAAAAAAAACTGGCGTCATCATCGATGACGACAGCTTCCGACAGGGGAGAAGGATTGCATCTTAACTACACAGGATTCCATTTTAAGAAGAATTTCGAGGCTGACGGTTTAGAAATCGAGGGGCCCGTACTCAGAGTTTTGCTAATCTGAAAAGAAATCGTGGTCAGCGTAGCCATATCACAACTGGCAAGCATGCCTCAACTGCGATGGCAATTATTGCACAGCAAAAGCTCGCTACCAGTAAAGTAGGTGTAAAGGATCAAGGATTTTACGTATTCAGGATTAACCATTACGAGTACCCCACAGATGCGCCTTTTGATAAGGCCCTTCTGCTGATTTCACGCGCGCGCGAACACACACATGCAAACACACACACACACACACACACACACACACACACACGCACACACACACACACACACACACACACACACACACACACACACACACACACACACACACACACACACACACATTTTAGCACATTAATGTATTAGGATCGCTACTTGGTCTCGCGTTAGTTTCAAAATGACGTTGAGTTGTCGGGAACAGGTCCATGTAGACATAAAATGTATGAGACGAAGGGCCTACGTAGGGCTTGGAGGCAGATGAGACACATTTAGAAGCCAAACCATAATTGTATTCCGTACGAGCGGGTTTTGGAACATGGCTGCGCAGGGTTTAGGTTTGAAATTTTGAATAAAAGTACCCGTTGCGAGAGAATCGCTAGCGTGACGTACAGCGCTCACGTGCACATTTCATACCGCGATGTTGCCTTAACGACAACCGCCGAAGCCAGTCATTAAATAAAAGCTCACAGCAAAAAAGGACAGCGGAACTGATAGGGACAGACCCCGTGAATCACATGTCGCTAAGAAAATTATTATAATTATCAAATTCTTACAAGAAAAAGTAGTGAAGGCCATCAAGCAAAATAAGCAAATTTCTTACAAGAAAAAGCAGTGGAGGCCACCAAGCAAAAAGAAGAGAAGAGGGAAAAACCTAAGCCCGAGGAGCAGGAAGGCATGCCGAAATTAATAAAATCCTTGTACACAACACAGAATTACTTATAGCAAACAAATAAAGCTGGATTGCAAGCTTCCGGGCAGGGTCGTTCCGTTTTCCTCTGCACCGGAATCGGCTAGGCATCGTTAGTTTGACGCTCGGACGACGGTCGTGCGATGAGAATACACCTTCAACGGCGAGAGACTTTGCGATGAGATGTGTATTCCTGAGATGCGAATCTAATCATCAATATGTTTTGGGTGAAAATTTCTGGTTCATTGTCATTTCCTCGTCAAATGTAGATATTACTTGCCTGAGTGTTGTACCATGGCACCCTTCGTGATAGGTTCATATCTTCATGATACATTGCAGGTTTGTGCAGACACTGTTGCATGCTTTCCTACCCCGTGGGCTTGGGCCCGTTTGTTTTCCCTTTTCCTATTGGTGGTGTCCACTCCTTTTTGTAATCGCATTTTTTGGTACTAAAGTACGTTTTTCTGAGTATTGTACCGGTTGTAATAGAAAAGGCATGTAAAAAGGCACCGTAGTAAGTTGTACTTAAAAATATTAGTTCCGGTGAATCAAAAAATATTTAGAAGGGCACTTTGGGTCCCTGTCTTCGTGATGCTTTGCAGGATGAGGGCAGTGACGATGCGGTTACCTGCCTTCCTGCCCGCGGGCCCGATGGGTTTCCTTTTTCCTTTTTACGGATTTTCCACTGATTTCATTTTAAGTAAATGAAATCCGGTGAGAAGGTCGATTTCAGGAAAATATAAATATCTGTGGACAGCTCGCTAGTAGGTAAACTGGTACCAGTAATAGATAAGTAGCCGTAGCACCTGAGGCAACTAAGCAAAAAGTAGCCGTAGGATTTGAGGCCACTAAGCAAAAAGAAGTAGCCGTAGCACTCTACCTGGGAGGTACCTGTAGACATATTAATTAAGGGGAAGAGGAGCATAAAAGAGGTACAGGTACCCGTAATGGAATTGGGTACACCTACAGCGACACAGGGTACCGTACGGGCGTAAGGATTGCATGCTAAATAAGGATTGGAGGCATAAGGATTATATTTTGATTACAAAAAGTACAGGATGAGCACGGACAGGGAAAAAAATTAATCCGTACATGTGAAATAGAAGAGAAGGGGGGAAACAATTATACACAAATGTCGTTATAGACATTGCAACACTTAAAAGACTATCCCCTCAATCAATAATAGAGAAAATACGAATATTCTTTGTTTTTGGTGGAGTCCACAACAATGAATAAATATTGATAACTATTATTCAAAAAATTGCCAAAATTTGCTAATATGGATTCAGCAGTTGGATTGCGCTAACGATTGACAGACAATGACAGATGTAAATGATTTCCACCCGATCATTTCCAACGTTGCTAGGGCACCTTTTCAGGCGAGCGAGCATATCGATTATCATATGGACTGTCTCGTGGCTGAACAAATGGGAGAAAGGCGGGGGAACCGCACCTGGCCACCGTGCGCCGCCGGTAGCAGTGCCAAGCAACCCGCTTCTTCATCCACGCCACCACCCAAAAGCACGTTGTCCGAGCTCTGCAAGTCCAGCGCGCACTTGACCCGGGGCCCGGCGAAGCTGAGCTTCCCGAGCAGCCCCACCTCGCGGCCGCCCCACACTTCCAACTCGCGGTCACTCCATGGCGCGTGCAGCAACACCTTTTGCAACCCCGCCGCGAAAGCGAGCGCGCAGTCGGTGGTGAGGAATGCCAGCAACGTCGGCTTGTGGTCTCGCCAGGTCGAGGGTGACGTCAGGGCGAAGCCGCCAAAGAGGAGAGTCATCGAGTCGACAGCGGATTGCAATTTGCGTTGCACCTCCACATCCACCGCCGCCTTCTGGATGGCCTCTTCCAACTCCAGCGCCACCATAGCCACCTCCCCCGCCCGACCATTCCGCTTGGGGGGTACCTGCGGCAGCGACCACACGTTCTGCGGCGGTGCCGAGAGGGGCATGAGGTTGGGCGACTGCGTGTGGGGCTCTAGTTGGGGGAGGCGGAGGTCCCAAATCGGCGCGTTGAGCTCAAACAGGACGTGCATGCTCTCCATCTTCCGCACACTCACAGCACCCTGCGCATGAACGTCCGGAAAACCCGCATCCTGCCAGAACACACACACCCATACCGCTCAGAACACCTCACACGAGAACACCTAGGCTCTAAAGGAGCATACATACGGGCGGCAGTGGTGGCGCACCGCCAGTTTTCTCGTGGAAGCCAAATGCACCCAAGCGCCCGCGGTCATCAGGATCTGCCTAGGTAGGGCGGCTGCACACAGCGTGTGGCGGTCGTATTTGCTGTTGCCGGTGTGTTCCTGATGGTGGTTCATGGTGAGAGTGGAGATAGAACAGAAAGAGGGGCATGCACGGAGGCACTCACACTTAGTTTCTCGACCATAGAAAGACACGCACATTAGCACACACGCACACAGCTCAGGTGGGAGTGTCGGACAGGATGCATGAGAGAAGCTCGAATACAGAAGCTGATTACGCACCATGTCGATGAGCACCTGCAGTCGAGGGCCCTTCGCTTTGGGCTGAAAGTCGACGCTGGTTGCCTGTGGCCCGCAGCCTGGCAGAGCCAGTACCGCCGCTGACCAGCTCGCCTCGCAGAGCGCATGTCGCAGCTTCAGCGCGAAGGCGGTCGCCTGTGCGACGTCCTTGAAACGCACCTCGTAGGAGGCCTGCTCCACCGCAACGCACTCGCCGTGATACTTGGCCACCAGGTCCATCACGCGGCCGCGCGTGGTATCGAGCATCGCGTCGCACACTCCCGAGTTCACTGCTCGCATACCCGACAAGTTATGCACCTGCGACACCACCAAAAAGGCCGCAGGCGCAGTGGTCGGAGGCTGCGTAAAACTGTCTCCCGTGGCGCTGAGCGTCGTCACGCTGAGTGCGCTCAGGTGGCTCAGGTCGACCTCGCGGTGCGGGCGCTCCGCCGGCTTCGTGTCGTCGCTGTCAGCATACGTAGCTTGAGTGGTGAAGAACGCCGACCTCGCGAGCGACACGACAAGCTGTCGGACGCTGTCGGAAGCGATCATGGCCTCTTCTCGCGCGAGTTGTTGTTGTCGCTCCCGCAAGTGCCCCACCTCCGCCTCGTACCCTTGTTGTGTGAGCACTCGGTTCTGTGTACTCTGCCACAGCGAAAATAGTACCAGCGCAGAAAGTACAGCGACGACGGCGCACAGCATCACCGCCACGGGGACAACCCAGGGCGTACAGTCCGCCGAGAACCCGATTTCGAGGAACCAATCTCGGTTAGGCGCTATGACGGGGATGACCACGCTGTTCTTGGGGGTACAGACAGAGGCGAAAATGGTAGAGTTGGTGGAAACTAAGTCGGTCGCGTTGGAATTTATGGTTTCGCCTCCGGTGCGGAGCGCGAAGCAGGTACCGTCCTCCTCCAGGGTAGTCAGGCCAGCAGACTCCAGCATTACATCGAAATCCACCAGCGCGGTTGTCATGCCCCAGTAAACTCGGTCGGGGTCGCCGTAACAAGGGCTACCGCACTTGTACGCGTCAGGTTTCCCGAACGCCTCGCTACGATTCGCAACTGGGCCGTCCACCCAAACGGGGTAGCGCGCAAATACCGCTCGCCCCTCCTCGCCCTCCAAGTTCAGCATGACTGGATCTGAAATGGTTACGCCAGGGGAACCGGCGATTGTTTTGAACGAATCGGGACGCCTGTTGGAGTCCATGAAGAGGTTATGCCCTATTGCGCCTTCATGGCCCTCAATAGGGTGGATCGCGGAAACCACGCCACCAGGTGCCAGCTGGAGGTTGCGCACGGCCGAATCCGTCTCCAGTAGGTCCGAGGCAATGGAGTCGAAGCTCCTTCTTAACTCTGGAAAATAGGGCGTTTGGCGTACGAAAGCGCCCAACGACATGACAGGTAGCGTGTGAAAGGAGACTTGCTCCTGAAGCCTGTCTGCGACGCTGCTGGCGATACCGAGCGCCGCCGCTGTCTGCGCCTCGCAGGCCGACTGCCCACCGAGAATAACACCGGCCAAGCCACCGGCAATGACGACGAGAGTCCCAAGAAGCAAGATCCATATCGCGTAACGAGGGCGTACCATTGGAAGCCACGAGAAGCAGGCCCAGTATCCGGGAATGCCTTCTTCGTGAGCCGCGGACGAGGCAGCATGCCTGCTCCCACCTTTACCATCATCAACAGTAAAGTCAGCACAGCCGGGGGTGCGACGGGCCAGCGGCGCTGCAGCCTCCACATCTTTATCTGCTACGAATTTTAGCTTCCACCCGCTAGGCATTGTGAGACGCAGGGTCGCCCGCCGGGCGGAAGAAGGGGTAGACGGCCTGCTGGCGTCCGGGGTGTATTGCAAAGTCGGCGAGGGCTGCTGCGTCTGGAAAGGTTGTCATTATTATAAGTTCCGTTCCGGCTGTCCTCACACATACAGGACCGGCAAATGTACTAATCTGGTCCGGCGCGTTAAGCACGCTACTTTTGTAATAAAATATTTTCTGATTCGTTGCACAATGTAGTGCTTATTTATCCTGCCGTGCTTATATTCGGATTCCGTGATCCTCTGGTCACTCTTGCCGTCTTGTTGCCCCTCGCATTTAGGGTTGTTTTATGCTCGATCATGTTGGGTTCGTCTTATTTCCCTTTCCGTGCTCATCTTGTTCTTCTTGTAATCACAGTATTCATACCCGGCTGAAAAAAATTCTGTAATCATCCTTCGCGGATGGTGGCAAAGTTCACCAGGGAGGATTGTGACTAATTTGGAACACCAAGAACTTGGAACAAAATCAGCTATACCTTTTTTGTAAAATTTTTTTGTAAAAACATCAAACTCAAATTCTGAATACACGACGAGAAAGCTACAGTTTTCGGGATGTTTGGAGAGCCTTTGACCGTCTTTATCCGCTTTTAAACGAGTTATGCCTCGGGAAAGATGGGCGATGCGTGAAGAAAACCGCATTCTGACCCGCTCAAAATCTTTATGGCGCAGCAGCTAGGCGCCCAAAAGGGGCCCCGACTGGCTCTAACCCACAGCTATCGCCGCTCTAATAGTAAGGAAGCTTGTTTGTGCGAGTGGTTAGGTGCATCGGGTCATTGGGACGGGATATCGGCGCGGCGATGGCGCGGCCTTTGGCGCCCTTTCGGTCGAGAACGACCTATGCTCTCGGCCTCGACCCCTTGTGCGTGTCCCCAGTGTTCTCCCTACTCATGCTCGTCGATGTCGTCCTTAGTACGAAGAGAAAGGGGAAAGGATGGAGTCCGGCGAGGAAGGTGCAGCCTGGAAAGAGGACGTTGCCGCGTGCCTACAAGCGGTGGAGCTCTCAAGATATGAATGAGGCGCTACAGGAACTGGCGTATGCTTTGAGTACCGTGGCATCCAAAAGCAAGTATGAGTGCAAGAGTGTGCGGTAGGTTGCTAAGAAGTGTGGGGTGCCTCATGTGACACTGGTGAGATACTTTGCATAGCCCGGCTAGTTTGAGACAAGTAAAGTGTTGGGGTAGTCCATGTGCTGAGCCGTGATGACGAGAAAAGCATTGTGGAAACTATCTTGCAACATGCAGAGGAGGGGACGTGCTTAAAGCATGCACAAGTGAGACAAAACGTGGGAAATAATCATATACTACTTTTTACATGGCTATACATACATTGGTTTGCAGCGCTAATGGTTATCCATGCACACATGTCAAGTGGTTAATTATGGAGGTGATCAAGAGGGTGCGCATGGACCACCATGTGGATCAACATGGCTGAATAACAACAAACCCATCTCCTCTTGGTACCGCTCCTTCCTGAACTGACAAAGGGATACAACAACCACTTTCTGGTGTTGTGCTGTGTGTGTGTGGGGGGTGTGTGTGTGCGTGCGTGCGTGCGTGCGTGTGTGTGTGTGTGTGTGTGTGTTTTTTGTGTGTGTGTGTGTGTGTGTGTGTGTGTGTGTTTGTATGTGTGTGTGTGTGTGAGTGTGTGTCTGAGTGTGTGTGTGTGTGTGTGTGTGTGTGTGTGTGTGTTTCGGTGGGTGTGTGTGTGTGTGTGTGTCTATGTGTGTGTTTGCAGGTAAGATATCACGTGTACAATCTAAGCGAGAAGGAGGGCTGTTGCTGAAGCCGTTGATGAAGCTGGTGTTGTTGAGAAGGCAACAACAGCATCGCAAAAGGCATGGCAACTCGCCACCCAAGCCATAAAGGAGGCCCGAGGGGAACTGGACGTCGTCTTCTAGAGGCGTTCCAACCTGCGGGTGAAGGAAGCGGACCTTCAAAAGCTACGAGAAGCAGCGGCAGTAGTGGCACTTGAGGACGAAGGTTCCGAGGTAGAGGAGGTTGACGAGCAGGAAGTCGCAAGCAAGCGAGATAGTCACGACCCTTGCGCCGTGGCACTGACGAACCTAGAGGCAAGATACGAGGCAGGAAAGGGGGACGTTCAAGCGGCTTGCAACTTAGCGGTCGAGGCAGCTGCGGATGCGTTGTGCGCCACTGCGAGGGAGGTAATAGTGAAAGCGTTAGAGAGAGCGGAAGCAATCAGCCGCAACAGCGAACCGCGTAGCGGCTCGCGGGCATGCTGCCGCACCGCTAGTAGACGTATCTAACCTTGTTTGACTGCCTTTTTCCGTAAACTTCGCCCTTGCCGGCCGATAGCACCACTGTCTGCCCGGTGTTGACGTGCATTGTGGCGGATGTCAAGCCCGGGCTGGTGATATCGGGCCGTTGGAGATACAGTGGAGACTGTTTCAAATTTATGTAGTCGCCCGTTTTTTATCACCCTACCCTCCACTCTTTGATCGTACCTAGCGCTCTCAAAACACATAATTGTGTTGCAAATAATATATCCTTGGAAAGCTCTAGTCTTTACTCTGTAGCTTTCTCCATGGCCTAAAAAATCCCGATTTAGATTAATAATGGACATTTCATGTACTAGACATGGCTAAACTATTCCAATACACGACAATTCTCCTTACATATATAAGAACCGACCTTAAACTGTGTATAGGTAAGAGACAAGCAGGGAGGGAAACCCTAAATACCCGGCGTTTACTTGTAGCCCTAGCCCCTCAGGCTACCCCCAAGTAACTACATGTAGCTGAAAAAATGAAAATGAAAATGATTCATACAACATGTACCGCTGTCGCATTGTGCGGCCGCTGTTGTCAGGGCCTTCTTGCTTATGCCATCTATGACTAAGAAAGCATAATTTAGGCCGACATCCCTAATCCTATATACTCCTAGGGACTAATTCAGTAGAACCGTACATGGGAGTGTAATCAGATTCCGGCAGAGCCAGAGGATGAAAGACACTGCATTACATACTACTTAGCGGAAAACTCCCGTTGTGAAATCCACAGAATCCCCCTTCACCGCGGAAAAAAGAAACAGCCTAGCTATCTCCGATCGCCTTGCTAGGGGACATGTATGCTAGTCCCCCGCTCTCCCCTCGCCCTCTATTGGCACACCACATAAAAACGTATCCTACCGTCACTAAAGACAGTAAAAAGATCCAAAGTACTACTAAAGTACTACTGAACCTCAAAAACACGGGGATGGGTCGGTAGCTCGAATGAGCAACGCCGATCGTCTTCGCTCTGGGCCTGGCCTCCCATCGAGCGCAAGACTGGTGGACAGGGCCGCCGGACGGCGTGCACCATTCACCTCTCCCCACCCGAGCCTAGCTCACAATGGTCAGTGGATCCGTAGCGACACCAGACGGTACACACTCAAAGGCGCAGCTTCCCGGGATTTGAATTTCAGCCCCCCGACAGCTATCGCGCCATCCACTTCGAAAACCACACATGTACCCGTCAAAGTACTACGAAAGAACAATAACACCCATCGCTTACAAAAAGATCCCCCCCAGAGGAGCGGCGCGCCACACCGCGCCCCTCCGAGCGTCCGGACGTTCCCGTCCGCCGCCAACATCCAACAAACCCAGGTCCCACCGGGCCTGGTCGCGTGCAGCCAACACGTGAACGACTCTCAAACACCTACCAGAAAAGCCACACTCAACTCTCCTACCTATCTCCACCACTCGAAATCCTGCTCGAACGCCATGTCTTCGACCCCTACCCTCCCCCCCACCCACAGACAGATGCTCATGCCATTGCGGGATCGGCGCGTGAATACGCCCGCCGCGGACCCCTACAAACCCCGGAGCTATCCAGCGGGACATCCGCTCTCTCTACTCAACCCGGTGTCCCAGCCACCCCCATCTGCCCAAGACCTGGACCCGGCATTGGAACCCTCACCAGCCAGAGGACTCCAGACGCCTCTGGTCCTCGCCGCCCCCAGGTCAACCACTGACCTGGGACGGGCCGCTGACTCACCAACCCACACAGACGACATGTACCGGTGCGATAGTCCCGCTCCGTCCCACAGTAAGGACCAGTCTAACACCCCCCATCCCCTCCCAATAGCCCATGCTGATACTCTCGTTAAGCGCGCACTTAAACCGATACCTTTTCCTCACCTTAGTGCGTCCCAACCACTGTGCTGTAAAGTTCGACCATTAATGCAACATCATGTACCTCGAAAATCATCTTCTTTAATCAGAGAAAAAAATAAAATATATTTTACAGGCCTGATCCCTGCCCCTGCACAAGCCACTGCCCTGATCTGTACTCACCGACGCCCCCCCCCCTCTCATGTTACCCACCTACCCCGCACCTACACTAGTCCACTCGCAGCTGCTCAAGTTGCCTGGCCTGTCGCGCCGGCCCTTGCCCTACACGCTCCCTCTCGCCCGAACTCGCCGCTCGCCGACCGACACCCCCCATCCCACAATACGGCCCTGTATGGCACCCAGCAACCCCTCCCGTTAGCCTGCACTGATACACTGGTTATCAGCGCACCTAAATCGAAACCCTCTTCCCACCGTAGTGCTTCTCAGCCAAAGAGCTGCACAGTTCGATCAATAATGCATCAACCTGTAACTCGCAATAGGTCGTTTTCTTTCGAAAATCTTTTTACAGGCCTGATTCTTAAAAGTGCACTAACCACCGCCCTGATCAGTCACCCCCGTCACCCCTCTCCCTGCTGCCCTCCCCCTGCTCCCTCGCTCTATCCCTCACTCGCTCCAGTCGTCGCTCCTCTCCGCTTCATCCTTTTCTTTTTTACATTTCTTCCCTTTTTTACTTTTACCGCGATAACACGCCTAACTCAACAGACACTCGCGCTTACCTGCGATTACCACACTGTAGAACCTAGTGCACTCGTTCTCCCTCCCCCCTTTTACACGCCCCATGCTCTGCCCTACTCGCCCGTCGCTGTGATAATGGCGGTGCTTCCCCTGCAGAGTTTAGCCCACCCGACCTGCTCTACCCGAATAATTAACCGATCAACCACCCACCCGCGCACCCCCCTGCCCCGGAAATATCGCCCCTCCCTTACAGAATCAGTCTGGCAGTCCCGAACCCGTAACAATCCCAGCGATACACGTACTCCCTCGCCCCTACAGTCCCCACTTCCTTTAGGCCTGCTCCGAGGCTTCTCTCGGAAGCCCCGAAGCACTTTTGATATGATATCGACAGCCCCCCCTGTCACAGTTCCCCACTATCGCCCTCCTTCTAATATCTACCACACCTTGATTACAGTTTTTCAATTCCCCCTCCCCTACCCTCTCATCCTATCCCC
This sequence comes from Tetraselmis chui, assembly GCA_026401115.1. NCBI lineage: Eukaryota > Viridiplantae > Chlorophyta > Chlorodendrophyceae > Chlorodendrales > Chlorodendraceae > Tetraselmis > Tetraselmis chui. The sequence continues at coordinate 845 of JAPMLY010000277.1, read as the reverse complement.
GCCATCCCTACACTTACCACCCTCTCTTAAGCTCCAGAAGACCACCCGTTCCAAGGAGCTTCTACTCGCCGAAATGCGCATGACGTCGACGAACGGACCCTCCGGAGCCTCACACCCTCGCCCTCCACAAGCCTCGGCCGGCAAGGCCGCTTATCATCATTAGTTCCCCACATGACGGGCCTCAAGGCCCAGAGGTTAGACCCCACAACCAACCCCCCACCCCCCAGCTAGACATCCGACGACACACTACTGCCTCCATGCTTCCGCCAACTCTCCCGGCCCACTTTACTCCACGCACATGTTGCACCGTCCTACATAACTACCTCTTCGACCTAAACCTTGAATACGGCCTCCCTACACCCATCGGCTGCCTCGATTCCTCTGCGGTGCTATCCTTCCAATGGGGTCGTTACCAGGACCTCTCCAACCTCTACTGCCTTGCTACGACGTTATCCAAACTCCACTCCACTCCCACCGCCTCGTACACAATTATCACCAACAACGAAGTCGACAACCACCACAACAACTCCCAATTCCCCAGCCACTGGACTAATCTCGCCAACCGAAGCGCCCCCCCCCGTCCGGGGACGCCTAACCACTCTCTCGTGATCCTCACATGGCAACACTCACACTTCGGCCTCCTACACCTAACTCACACCTCAGCCACATGGATCGACTCTCTTCATCACCCTCCTCCGCCCGACCTCCTCGCCCGCTCTCTCAATCTCCTATCTGACTGGAACTCCTCCCCCCCCCCTCCCGTCGGTACCCTACGCTTCCTCAACCCACCTCGCCAAAACGATTCCGACGGAGCATGGTCGTGCGGCACCCACGCCCTCTTGCAC
>JAPMLY010000276.1:132874-147795 GCA_026401115.1 Tetraselmis chui | reverse complement strand
TACACACTCGCCCTTGCGCACACATACAGATACAAACATAGAGGAAGTTTTAGGAACTTTCTCTAGCCTTGGCATGATGAGCGGGTCTAACTTACCGGGTGACTAAGTAGCTTTGCTGAAATAGCGAAAGACTAACAGCAACAAATTTGATAGTCTTGGGTGTTGCAACGTAGTCATGCTAGGCCATCTCAGCAGATACATGAAAACAACTATACGTGCCGCGTAGGACACGCACAAGGAGTGCACACAATGAATGCTTTCAAAAGCACAACTATCACGCGCACACGAGATTTCGACAAAAACGTTGCGGACAAAAGAGTTGCATAATATTGAACTTGACTCTTCAACATGTTTCATGAAGCTTTGTCGGTAGAATAGTATGTTTCGAAGTGATGAGCGGGTGCAACTTACCGTGGGTGAGTCAGTAGTTAAGCCGACAACGGCCACAGCCGACCGGCAACGTGGCATGTGGTCGTTGCGACACCTCTGGTCAAATAGTTTGGCCAACTTGTGTCTTACGCAATGATTTTAGCATGGGCCGAGTGTAAGCGGTGGTGCCCACGGTTAGCATGAAGAGTTCGTTGAAGTGCGGACGGTCAATGCGGAGAGTCAAAGATGTTTCGATATGCGCGAGATCGCGTCTAGAATATATGATTATGTATCAAATTAAAGAATAGCTTCCTTTTGAGGGTATTCGATTTTCCTCCCTACGCGCTAAAAATGACCGCCCAATGCGCCTCTGCGATGATTTTGCAGATTGGCGCCTGCTCCCGAGATATCCTATAATGTTGTATGTGTACTTTACCAAGGCAACGCGGAAGATAAGCGTGATAACGTCACGCGAGGATGTACTGACGTGCGGTCCGCAACCTCGTGGCACGTACAACAAACCTCGTGGCGGAATGTCGATGCACTGTTTTCTCTCAACCCGATTTACTTCGTACAATCACACTGAAATCATACCTAGGGCGTGGATTTATGGGCTACGATGATTCGACGAATCCACGCGAGACTGAGATACTCTGTTTCTATTGGATCACATGTGCAATACGAGTCAGCATATTTGACAAATGTACCCGGGGGAATAGATCCATATCTCGTCGACCTCCGAGATGAAACCCTAAATTATTGCTTACAATGCGGGATGGGTATGTTCTATCATATTTAGGACGTGAATTGATTATAAACCTTTGTAGATTACCTCCGAGATGAGATAAACCCTCCAAAATAGGCATTACCCGGGTATCAGAATTCCCGAATCCACCCCCAAGCCACATTAAACGGGGCATTTCGCACATTCTTCGTGCCCGGGCCTGTTTTGACCTCTTGGCGTTTTGCAGACCTTCCCCACCGAACTATATGAGGGTGATTTCGGGTACGGGTCGCGGGGCTTTGGCACTCTTTTTCGCTTCACATGAGTCCAATTTTAAGGTGCCATCTGATTGTCACACGATGGCATTACACCGGGTGCTTGGCCTCACTGCGGAGCGCGCCTCTCATGTTCGAAAGTTCCCTCGGTGCAACGAGGCTCCCTCACAGTCTCGTGGGCCTAGATTTCCGTCGACGGTATTGGGCGCCTCTATATCGGGTGAGCGCTCCACAACCGCTATGCTTATGGACCACGTCCCCCGGTGCCCGTGCTCTTGATATGTCATTTAACTCCACGACCAGATTGCCCACATGCTTGAAGAGCTCATGCTTGAAGCTGGGGCTACTAAGGGGGGGGACTTGCGGTTAGAGGTTTGCCGTATTCGGTCGGTAACTTCTCGAGATCGCCCTTGGGATGTGGTTTGGTTAGACTTCATGGCTCCGCACCGTCATCTTGTTGTTGACAGTTATAAGTGCTCGGACGAACACCCATGCTCTTCGTATAGGTGCTCGCCTCATGCTCCCTGGCAAACTTGTATTGGGAGCTCAGCATGGCAAGCTTGATGCGGACCTCCGCATTTTTGCTTTGCTTGGCACGCCTTGGTTTCAGTCGATCCATGACTACTATCCCTTCGCCATGGAGGATGGGGGCCGGTTGGCGCCGATGGCGGCTGAGGTGGTTGGTCGCTTGGCTGTTTTGGTGGTTGTTCGTCGCTTCCATGGCATGGGTGTTGCCGACTCTCGCTCCTTGCGCTGTGGCGGCTATGTCCGTATGCAACATTTCGTTCGTCGAACAACTTATATTCCTTTTCGGCGTTTTTGGGAGGATGTGCGACGTGAATTCATGTAGTGTCTTAATATGCTGCTCTTCATGGCACTCTGGGTTCCTATCTCCGCGACGCTTTTCAGGAGGGCAGTGCTGACGCTGTGGCACGCCTTCCTGTTCCTCGGGCTTAGGTTTTTTCCTCTTTTCTTTTTTTTTGCTTGGTGGCCTCCACTACTTTTTCTTGTAAGAAAAGTTTTAAATTTCGCAAAATAATGATAATAATAATAATGTATGTAGATTTGATCGACGGAGCCGGCAGCTAGCTGGAGGCGTAATTAATGATGATCCACGATCTAGCGGAATGCCAAAAATACACTGTATCAGTACTTAATTTTAGGGTCTTGACAAGAGTGGCGTAATCCTCGCACAATGACTGCACACGTACATACTGCAGTGCACAGACTTATGGTTTCATGAGTGTAATCAATAATTGTTTTGACGGATTATGCTGAGGGAAAAAGTGGAAAAAGCAAGAGTGGAAGAAAGAGAGTGGAAGCAAGCAGCAAATCATCTGTCCAATCGCTTCGTCCTCCACTGCTTTTTCTTCTAAGAGTTTCCATTAAAAAAATATATATATAATCCGGCAGCTTCCTGGAGGCGTAAACCACGATCTAGCGGAATGCCAAAAATGAACTGTACCAGTACTTAATGACAGTGTCCTGACAAGAGTGGCGTAACCCTCGCACAATGACCGCACACACGTACATACTGCAGTGGACAGATTTATGGTTTCATAAGTGTAATCAAGATTTGTCTTACAAGGAAGTGAAGTGGAAACCACCAGCAAGCAGCAAGCAGCAAATAATAATAATTATTATTATTATGTCCTATCGCTACAGGTTCTGATTTCCTCTTTTTCTGCTTGGTGGCCTCCACTGCTTTTTCTTGTAAGAAATTTCTATGCATGATCAGCTCACGTTTTCAATTTCAATATTTTTTTATGTGGTGGCTGTTGGCTCAGGGGTATCAGAGTATCTGTACCGCTGCATATGGCAGCACACAATACTGACCGTCCGCTTCACGACACGACGGCAGCAGACCGGCCTCGATTCGCTATAATCATTTGTACATAGTAATAAATGTGTAACGCATTTTAAGCCCCATGACACGCAGAATAAGATAAATTTCCTTATGAGAAAAAACAGAATATCTACAGCTCGACGTGGCAAAACTCAGCTCATCTTGTTATTACTCTTTTAACCAAATTCTTCGACGTGGCAAAACGTTCTTAAGTTTAAGGCCGGTTCTTAGATGAACTTGGCCATCATCCGCGAAAGATGAGATGGCAAAACGTTCTTGTAGGTAGTATTTTCATGAGCTGAATGAATAATTTCTTACAATAAAACTAGCGGAGACCACCAATTAAAAAGAAGAAAAGAGGAAAAAACCTGAGCTCGAGGAACAGGAAGGCACGCCACAGCATCAGCATTGCCCTCCTGCAAAGCATTGCGGAGATAAGTACCATGAAGAGCAGCAAAAAGACTTCGCATGAATTCTCGCCGCACATCCCCCCAAAAACGCCGAAAAGGAACACAAGTAGTTCGACGCACGAAATGTCGCATACGGACATAATTGTCAGAACTCAAAGAATCAGAGTTAGCAACACCTATGCCAGGGAAGCGATTAATTGCCACCAAAATAATCATTCGATCAACCAGCTCAGTCGCCATAAGCGCCAACCGGCCACCATCCTCCTGAGCGAAGGGATAGTAGTCATGGACCGACTGAACCGAAGGCGTACCATGCAAAGCGGAAGTGCAGAGGTCCGCATTGAGTTTTCCATGCTGAGATCCCAATGCAAGACTGTCCGGGAGTGGGTCAATGGGAGGCGAGCACCCATACGAAGAGCATTATTGGTGTTATTGCCAGCCTTTGTAACCGTCACATCAACAACAAGATGACGGTGTGGAGCCATGAAGTCTAACCAAACCACATTCCCATGACAATTCCGATTTCCCCACTTTCTCCGCTTGTCACCGGGTCTATGGCGGAAGTTGCCATACTCTATCCAAGCTCCGCTGATGGTTGGCTCGCAGTTGGTCCCACGACCGGAGAGAGAAAGTTCCTCAAAGTTAGCGGTGTGGGTGTTGCCATTAAATTAAGAGGATGTATTAATTCATTACGTACCTTTATTGTAAAAAAGAATAGGTATGGTCCTACCAGCCACGGCCACTATACGTACCATTACCCGGTACCGCCCGCGTCACCACCCGCATCCGGCAACACAATGCATCTTGCCAGCCACATGCGTCTACACCGCCTCCAAGATGCGACGCCGGCGGTGATTATGGCCACCACTCATTAATCATCATTCAAGGCAAGCGCACGTGCGCTTTAGAGAGTCGTAAAGACATGGTCGGGCTGCTCGGGGTCGCTAACTGCGGCGAATTCTTTCGAAAATCGGATCAATAAACACACATGCCGCACGGGTCAAGCGATTCGCTTGACCCGTGCGATATGTGTCGAGAGCCCTTCCTAGCGCTCCGAGTGGTGCAAAATATGCGAGCGCTATATTTGTGGGAGGGTGCGATACTCATGCAACGGTAGTGGCAGCGACGCAAGAAATGGTGTGAGCGAAAAGTTCCGTTGGGGCGGAAGTCGCGCGTTTAGCTAGTAGCAAAGTAGGAGCAACGATGACTCACCGAAGCTCATCGTGTGAAGCAACTCGTACTCACATTGTCTTCCTAGTGCCTTCTTTTGAATGAAAAGAGAATGGCAACTTCGGCAAGAGCTCCCACTCTCAACAAAGTCCGGGTACATTTCGGACTATCCGTACGAATTCGCATCCCACTAGGGGTTTGATAAGAGAATGGCAACTTCCGCCTAAGTATTTGCATCTTCTTTCGTCCCTCACTTTTTTCTTGGATAGTATAGATATAGGAGTTAATTCTGATTTGATGTGTTGCTAGAATCTACGACGTGCCCGTCGATACACATAGTAGGGCGAACCGGCGAAGCAATATTTAATACGCGCAAATAATTGCAATTTCATTTTTGCTTTTTCTTATATTATGTTTTCTAACTCGTCTTGCTATTAGTTTCGAATATTGAAATGCCAGGTAATAATTGATAAGGATTTTTATAAAATCTGTTAGTAGCATGTGCCAAAATATTTTGTTGGTGCAAAAGTCCTTGTTCACTTTGTTGTGCGCGTACCCTAGTATTCTTTTGGCGAGTGAGTCGTAGTATAAGGTCAAATTTACAATAATGAAAATGAAAATGACTTACAACAATTACCATGCATATCCCGGCTGTTGTTTAAGGGCCTTCTTGCATATGCCATCTAGGACTTAAAATACAAAATTTTAGCCGGGAGTCTTCTTGTCCATCCTTTCCAAGCGTGTAGTGGGGCTTTAACCCCCCCCTAGGAGGATCTCGCAGTGTAGAGTTAGGTGTGATATTAGATGGGTGGGTATTTGGGTATGGTTAGAAATGTTGGTGAAGAAGTTGTTTGTAAGTGGTTATGGACTTGATACAATAGGTGCGGTATAGATTGTGGAGCCATTGGACAGAATGAATGTGTAGGCAGGAAATTATGCGGTTAGCTTCTCGGTTTGGGCTATTGGAAGGTTTGTCTTGTGGGTCAGCTCTAGGGTTGATTAGGGTAGTGATGTTGGTGTGTGTGAGAGAGTGAGGTGTGCCGAGGCGACTCATAACCATGAGTACGATGTCAACGTGTGAACCGAGCTAGTGTAAATGGAGTGCGTTTGCAAGGAGGGTGTATTTTTTTATAATGAGGTGGTGGGTGTCCTTCAGATTACTATATGTGCAATATTTTCATTCTCCTGTCTTTATTTTGCGAATAGAGGAATACATGTGTTGAGAAGATGTATGGCCGACGAGGCGGGATTCTAGGAGTCTAATAAAGTCGGGTTATTTGTTGGGGCTCTGAGATGGGTGGGCAAAAAATCCTATGGCAAGACTGCGGGGCAGCGGGTTAAGGAAGAATGGTCGAGGCCTTCGCCTGCGTCCACTCTACTTGAGGTCATGTGACTGTGATGTAAAGAGGGAGTGTCAAATTGAGGGAGTGGTTCGCTGAATGTGTCGGGTGTGAATGTTTTAATAGATTTATTATCGAAGTCGGTGCAAATGGTTTCCCATCGCCCCCCATTTGGCTGTTTTAGTAGTGTGAGTAGGAGTTCGAGTGCACCATTTGTGGTAGTTTTACCAGAGGCCTAGCGTTGAGGGGCAGTTGCCCGCCATGTGGCCGTTGCTAATGAGCATGCCGCGCATTGGGCATTTGATACCTTTGTTCCAAGGGAGGAGGCGGGTATTGTGAATGCCCCACATCAATTCCATTTTTTGTGTGAATTGAGTGTTTGTGAGGGACGATATGTGTCGACCGTGGTAGATGAAATATGCTCATTTCTTTTGGCTGTGGCGAGAAGTTCGCCATGTTTTATAGAGTGGTGAAGGGGAGTTACGGTGGAGGCGAGACTGTATTTTCGTGCATCTGATTTGAGGTTGGTGTATATTAGGGTCTTAGGCGGGTAAGGCTCGTCATGTTGGGTGGTGTGCGGCCATGTTCATTGTCCTAGATGTGTGTTGGCGCCTCTAAAGTATATCGCATCAGGGGTTGTCCGTCTGCGACTGTGTTTGCATAGTGATCAGCAATGCCATTGCCCTTAGAGTTGTTGTGTGCTTTTATTTTGCCGAGATGTGTCGTCAAACCGGCCGTTGTGCGGGTTTGGAATGTAGATAGGATAGATGAGAGTATTTCTTTGTGGTGGTGTTGTTGCACGGTGTTGGGGCTACGGATGTACTTGTTGATGAGGCGGAGGGAGCATGCGCTGTCGGATAGGAGGGCATGATAACCTAGATTGAGTCCGAGGTCTACGAGTGCATCGAATTTACAAATAACATGCTACTTTTTTCTCCCCTCCTTTCTCTATGTTTTACGAGTGCGACCAGCATCAACAGTAAGTAGTCATCGCTGTCGACTTTGGGATTGTAGGAATCGGGAACGGATAGTTTTACGTTAGGTCGTGCCGGCCCCACAAGGGGGCCGGCTGTGGTGACTAGAGAAGTGACAAGGAGAGAGATGGCGGCCGGTGAAGGCACCGGTAGGGCCGGCCGACCGCGACTAATAGCGAATAGAGTACCACTAATAGCATACCACTTAGGACTAGGATAACAAATAGCTACATTGTACATAAGCACTAGGCAACGGGATGCTAGTGCTAACACCCCCCCTCTAAGTAGCCGAGGTCTTGACGTCGTCCTAGCTTGCGTCGAGGAAGGTGCCATCTTGGTCGAAGATGTAGTGCTTGTAGCGTGTGTCTCAGGCCGGGTAGGTGTAGCGACATGCGCTCACATGAACATGCCGCTACCGGATAGTTGCCGATAATAAGCGATTCCAAATGTACTGCGTAATGTATTAGTATGACATGTAGGGGGGGGGGGGACTGTCCACGGGCGAATTAGCCGACGCATGAGAGCCACTAGCGAGGAAGGAGGAAAGCCAAAAAGGCTGTTAGGAGCGTGTAGGCACGCAAACGCAAAGTCGGGCGCTTCTCGTGTTGACGTCCGCTTTTCGCCGTGGGAAAGGTTAGCTCCTCGCTAAGTTAGATGAGCGTTGCGGCGTTGCCTCGGGAAAAAACAATAATAATACTAATTAAAGTACGCACGGGCCGAATTCTCGCCGGTCGGTTTTAAACAAGCATATCCGGTCGAGAGCATCGGTAGGCTTAAGGCTAGGTGAGACTGAAAGTTGGGTGGGGCGAGCGTGGCGCCGGGCGCTTTACACACGCTCTTCTCATTTTTACGGGGGAGATGGTAGGACATTCGCGGACAACCAGCTCGAAGGCGAAGCGTGGTGTTGGTGGGACGATGAATTGCTAGCGTGGCGCCGAGCGCTTTACACACGCTCTACTCTTTTTTACGCGGGAGTAGGTAGGACTAGCGTGGCGCCGAGCGCTTTACACACGCTCTTCTATAGTGTAACTTGGTATAGGGCCCATAACTATCCGTTCCGGGGAATCTGGAACGGATAGTTTTACGTAGGTCGTGCCGGCCCCATAAGGGGGCCGGCTGTGGTGACTAGAGAAGTGAGAAGGGGAGAGATGGCGGCCGGCGAAGGCACCGGCAAGGCCAGCCGACCGCCACTAATAGGGAATAGAGTACAACGCTAATAGCATAACACTAAGTACTAGGATGACAAATAGCTACATTGTACATAAGCACTACGCAACGGGATGCTAGTGCTAACATGGATATGGTTTGGTTCGACTTAATGGCTCCACACCGTCATCTTATTGCTGATGTGACGGTCACAAGCGCTCGCACTAACACCAATATGTTCCTCATATGGGTGTTCGTCTACCACTCCCGGGCAGTCTTGCAGTGGGATCTCATCATGACAAACTCGATGTGGACCTCCGCACTTTCGCTTTGCTTGGGACGCCTTCGGTTCAGTCGGTCCATGACTACTACCCCTTCGATGTGGAGGATGGGGGCGGTTGGTGTCTATGGCGGATGAGTTGGTTGATCGCATGGCTATCTTGGTGGCAGTTCGTCGCTTCCATGGCATGGGTGTTGGAGACTCTCGTTCATGGCGGTATGATAGTTATGTCCGCATGCAACATTTTGTTTGTCGACTATTTTTGTTTAAGCCTCCACATCAACCTCACAAATTGAATATCAAGCATCAATTGCAATGCATCAAACTTTGATGCATCACCCTTTTATTACTACCCTAATTCATTGCCGCATCGATTAAATATGATACTATTTCGTGGATGCATCGATCAAATTGGGCACTAATTCGTGGATGCATCGATTAAGTGGGGCACTATTTCTTGGATGCATTGATTAAATATAGCACTAATTCATGGATGCATTGATGCGGGTAATGCGGGACGATTGCATTGATGCATTAGCATCGGTCTCCTCACATATACAATTAAAGAGAGTATGAGCCGGATTATAATCGGATGCTAGCCGTGTATATAGTTTAGCAAGATTGTATTGCTATTGACCTCTACAATCACATTGTTTAAGAAATTTCAAATGGGATGCATCGATGCTACCGATGTCCCAAAAATGTATAGGTAATTCGCTGTACATCGATTAGAACATTACTATTTTACGAATATATTGATTAATTAGGGTAATATTTCATGGATGCATCGACTAAATAGGACACTAATTCATTGGCGCATTGATTAAATACGGCACTAATAATTCACGGATGCGTTGATTGAATACGGCACTAACTCATGGACGCGTTGATGCGGCTGATGTTGCATCACGACGATGCCACGAATACATCGATGTTTGATGCGGAGGCTTACTTATGTTCCCTTGCGAGTTTTTTTTTGGGGGGGTGTGCGGCGAGCGTTCATACCACGTCTTTCTGCTGCTCTTCATGGTACTTTGGGGTCCTATCTTCTTGAGGGAAGTGCTGATGTTGTGGCATGCCTTCCTGCACCTCGGGCTTGGGTCTCTGGGGATTTTTCTCCTTGCTCCTTCTTGCTTGGTGGCTCTCGATGCTTTTTCACTCTAGCTAGATATTGAGCGACCGAACGATATAATATGGTCAGATTGATTTGAATCTAGAGGTTTGCATATCCAATATCATGTGTACGGGACAGTAACTCTAGCGGGTACTGTTACCGTTAATATCGGCGCGTCTCGCCTGCAGGGCAACCACCTTGCCCGAACAGTTAGACGCAGCCAACGACCAACGACTTCCCCAACGGTCAGCTCTAGCTAGCCCGTGCCTTATAAGCCGTAGCTAGCCACGAGCCTAGGCACTCTCTGCTTTCGCGCTCAGCCAATCTAGGCTTCGCGCGAATGCAGTCTCGACTCTAGTAGTCGAGCAGGGTGTCAGTTTTACCTTTTCGTCCCATGCGCACTCGAGCGTCACGCGACACTTCCCCTCGTTCAGCTACGCAGTTCCCCAATATGCAGCCTGAGCAGTCTACGTCCGCCGCAGCGGCCGACCCTCACGCTACTACACTCGAACAACGCACAGCCGAGCAGATTCGTACGGCAGTTTTGGCATCGGAGCAACGGATTACTGAGCAGTTTTTGGCGGCTAACGCTGCCTTACTCGCTCAGCTCCGGCCGACGACAGCCACACCTGCTACTACTGATCAACAGCAGTCCATTCCCACCGACGCGACCACAGCGACGGAGGGTGGTAAGGAGGCCCCCGAGCCACCTATCGACCTGCTCGACGACGAACCCGACCCCTCCGCGGCCGAGTTTGTCGACTTCACCTACTACGGCGAAGTCATCCCGGCCGGCCTCGAACGTCCCCCCCGAGACGTCGAGGAGCCACGTCTGTGGACTCTCACGGACGACACCGCCCGTGCCCTAAGCGACAAACGCACCCAAGCGGCATACGACGAGTACCTACACATCGGGTGCTATGCCTTCTTCGACAGTTGCGCCAACGCGGCAATTGGCGAGGCTTTGGACACGTTGTCGCACGGCCCACCTCTACCTACAGAGCAGGCGGCAGCGATTGCCCTCATCCGAGCGGGCCATCGCACCCACACAGCGACGGAGGAGGCCGCCCGTACTCGATTGGGCTTCCTCCGCCTCACCAAGGGCGGACAAACGAGCACGGATGCGGACCGCGTGTTCGCCGAATTGGCACACGAGCGCTTCTGCCGACCGCGTCCTACCGCGGTCTCCGGCACATTGGACGCGCTACGCCAAGCTTTCGTCGACCGCACGCTTGAAGTCAGCTTACACGCTGCCAGCAAGGCCGCCGCCGGCGCCGCTTTCGCGAAGGTCACACCGGACAAGCCCAACGGCCCCGACGCTCGGAGCCGCAAAGCCGCCGCCGACAAACGCAAGGCCGCCGCAGCAGCAGCAGCCGCGGCACGAGCAACCCTCCCACCCAAGCCGACCGACTCGGCTAAAACCCCAAGCAAGAAATGATGGTGTAGCCCGCCGCGCCGATTCCTGCTCCCCGACATCTTCCTTCATGCGCCACCGCGTACGTCGAAAATGGCGGGAGTGGGAGCGCATCGGCGCGAGCGGCCAAGTCCTAAGTTGGATCCGCCACGGCGTACGTGTGAAGTTCAAGCACGGCCTACGTCCCAAGCCGTTCAACCATGGCATCTCCATGCTAGACGCCACACCCGACCAACTCGAGTTTCTCAACTCGGAACTACCACGCTTCGAGGCTTGCGGCGCGTGGGAGCGCTCTACGAACCCACGCTACGTCTCCCGGATGTTCTTGGTTCCAAAACCCGGATGCAATCAATGGCGCTTGATTATCGACCTTCGCGAACTCAACCGCTACTGCTCGACGTTCAACATGACTTGCGAGACCCTCAAGCACCTCCGCCATCTATCTCGACCGGGGGACTACTTCGTCTCACTCGACCTCGCCGATGGGTACTACACCCTTGGCATCCGGGAGGAAGACCGGGATTACTTCACGGTCAACTACCGCGGCACCTTATGGCGCCTCGCGTGCCTCCCCATGGGGTGGTCGGGCTCCGCCTACTACTTTTGCAAACTCACGCAAGTGTTTACGAACCACCTACGCCGCCCACCACCTCCCACGCCCGCAGCTACACCGGCCGGCCCACGCCGCCCGTCCAAGCGCTTCCTCCGAAACGCGCGATGGCGAGGAACCCGACTACTCCCCTACATGGACGACTTCCTCTTCTTGGCGGACTCCTACGACGAGGCACTCTTACTTCGGCAGCGCGTCCAAGCCCTGCTCGACAGCCTCGGCCTACAGCGCAACCCCAAGAAAGGTGTGTGGACGCCAACGCAAGTCGGCGACCACTTGGGCCTCACGGTGGATTTACACCGCGGCGAGTTTCGCGCCCCACTCGCAAAACTGCACCACCTCGCACAACACGCTTCGTCCTTGCTCGGACGAGCAGCGTCCAACGCACGATGGCTACCCACACGCCAACTCGCAGCCTTCGCGGGAAAAGCGCAATTTCTCTACCTCGCCATCGCGCCCGCCCGATTCTTTTTGCGCGAGCTCCACAACGTTTTGGCTACCCGTACCGGTTGGGGGGGACGCGTGCGCCTCACCCACCAACTCCGGCGCGACCTCGAGTGGTGGCGCACGGTACCCTCCCAACACAACGGCCGGTCGATCTACAAGCCCATCGAGACCGCCTATTTGCACGCCGACTCGAGCGACTACGGATGGGGGGCCGTCCTCAACGAGGACGCCAATTACCAAGCCCGCGGGTTTTGGAGCGCCACCGACCGCCTCCAACACATTACGTGGAAGGAGCTTCGGGCAGTCCGGCACGCGGTCGAAACCTTTCTCCCGCAACTCCGAGGACGACAAGTCCTCCTCCACGAGGACAACACTGCCGTGGTCGCCGTCCTAACCAAGCTAACTTCCCGGTCGCCCGTCATGATGACCGAGCTACGGCGTTTGTGGTTCCTACTCGACACCAACGACATCCACATCCGCCCACGCTACATCCGGTCGGCCGCCAACGTCTGGGCCGACACGCTCAGCCGCGAACTGGACTCCGAGGACTGGCAGCTAAACCCTCAACTCTTCAACCACCTCCAGCGTCGGTGGGGCCCGCATACAATCGACCGGTTCGCGTCTATGCTCAACACGCAGCTGCCACGCTTCAACGCCCGCTGGCGCGACCCCTTGTGCGAGGACATCGACTGCCTACACCTCCCCGACTCGGCGTGGAGACGCGAGAACAACTACTGCAACCCCCCTTGGTCGGCCCTACCCGCACTCGCCGCGAAACTCGAACAAGCTCAAGCCGAGGCAACAGTCATCGCCCCCTACTGGCGAAACAAAACATGGTACCACGCGTTCGCCCGCTTGGCCACCGAGACCGTGCACTTCCCAGCGTCCCGCGACCTGTTCTTCCCCGGCAGGCTAGGCAGGCAAGAAGGGGTCGGACCTCCCGCTTGGAGCATCGTGGCCTTTCGGCTAGCACCCCCGCTTGGCTCTACACCCGACGCGGTGCGATTGGCCGAGCGATACGCCCGGACCGATTAAATGCGCCTGTACAGGACGTCCGCCCTCTGCGTACAGGACCCCCGCGCTACGAATTACGCCTCGAAGCAGCACAGTCGCCCTGGTCCTCCGAATTGGCTGAAACTTTTCAAGACCTCCTAGGATCAGATAAGCTCGGGGTTACAGCGGTTGCCCTACTCAGCAACTCGCTAGCGCCCTCGACGTACCTGAGCTACCAGAGCGCAATTCGACAGTTTTTTATTTTTTGTGCAGAAGAAAATATCGCCCCGCTACAGGCCACGCCGGCCACGATGGTCCGCTACACGGCCTGGCTAGCCCTCTTGGGAACGGTCGCTGCCAGCTCGCTGCAGCCTTACTTCAGCGCAATTAACAAGTACTTCCGCGACCACCGGCGCCAACCTATCGCCGTGGGCGAACTCCTGGCGGACGCCCGCCGTGGACTCGACATGCTACAGCGCCGCCTGCTGCCCACCGCCGCTCGCCTCCCGCTACCCGCACAAGTCGCGCTGAACATCCTACACGCCGCCAACACCCTACGCGGCACTTTCGCGTGGACCCCTGCTGCCCTCCCTCAGATGCAGCGCTTCAGAGCCTGTTTAGCGGTGTGTGTCAATTACACGTTTTTCTGCCGCGCCGAAACTGGCGCCCGCTGCCAGACCGGCGACCTAGTGGTCGACAGGCCCTCTCAACAAATCTGCCTGTTCGTACGTAAATCTAAAGGGGACCAGCGCCGCGACGCGGCAGATAAACCTGTCATCGCTATCCCGGTCGCAGCTAACCCCGTCCTGGCAGACCTGCTCATCTACTACACGGAGCAGCGCGCGACTTTCTGCAAAAAATTTTACAACACGCCACCCCCACTCGCCTTTTGGAGCTGCTCCCCTTCTGAACCTTCCGCCGAGTGGGGCGCCGCGGCCACCATCTCCGCCTGGCTCACCCTCGCCCTCCGTACCGTCAACTCCGCCGCCCCCGCCGGTTTTAAGTGGACATCGCACAGCCTACGGAAAGGCGCAGCGTCCGCTGCCAGCTGCATCGGCGCCCCCCTCCCCGTAATCAAATTTATGGGTGGCTGGGCCAAAAACAGCTCGGTGACCGAAGGAAAATATATTGACCCAACCATGACCCCAACACCTGCTGCTTGGCGGTTCTTCGGCTGGCTCACTCCGTCCCCCCCGCAACACTAATTCTGGCTGTGCAAGCCTTTGGCTTTAGGTTACTGGCAAAACGTGCCCTAGGGTAAATGGTCAGATTGATTTGAATCTAGAGGTTTGCATATCCAATATCATGTGTACGGGACAGTAACTCTAGCGGGTACTGTTACCGTTAATATCGGCGCGTCTCGCCTGCAGGGCAACCACCTTGCCCGAACAGTTAGACGCAGCCAACGACCAACGACTTCCCCAACGGTCAGCTCTAGCTAGCCCGTGCCTTATAAGCCGTAGCTAGCCACGAGCCTAGGCACTCTCTGCTTTCGCGCTCAGCCAATCTAGGCTTCGCGCGAACCCACCCACCCATCCCTATAATCCTGCGCTAATTGACCCCCAGACCCTGTCTGTGGGTGTCTTTTGGCCAAATTGTAAGCAAGCTAGGGTAAAACGTGCCCTAGGGTAAATATATATACGCGTTGTTTTTTTTATTCATAACAAGTACAAGTACCCGTAGCAGGCAGTGCTCGTTTGTTGTTCTATAACCTACAGCAGGTACTGGTACAGGAGGTACCTGGTACCGGCACCCATCACCTGTCTTCTGCTGTATTATAGTATCAATATGCTTTTCTGTAATTACGCA
>JAPMLY010000276.1:40000-132851 GCA_026401115.1 Tetraselmis chui | reverse complement strand
ATACGCGCCTTTCGCAAATGCAGGACGAAATGTAGGACGAGATGAAATTCCGCTAACCTGTACCAAAACGTACTAAAGCCGTTAAATTTCATCCCGTCCCACGCTGCCAAAATACATGTATTTCGCACCTGTAGGACGAGATTTGGATGTAGGACGAGATTAAAACGCTCACGGGTACCTGTACAGGCCAGAGCAAGTCGCGCACGCGTGATGGCGGCCGGAGAAGGGCAGTTTTGGTTCTTCGTCACAACACGTCGCAGGGACTCGAGCCCGAGTCTCATCCTCCTACAGTCGTGATATTATCCAATAGTTGCATCGTGGTTGCAAGTTCAGCCTCTATGGAGTAGGCGGACAGTCGGGTCGCTGCTTCAAAAGCGCGAAGCCAAACGCATGAAGGGATTCTTCCGAGCCGCATTGCTCACGTCGTTGTCGTGCTAGAAACCAACGGACCCACTTGATGAAGTCGAGAATGCATCTACGAATTGGGTTATGTCCGGTTTACACATGGCAAGGATGTCAGGGAGGCGGAGTCAAGCGTTTCGCTTACCGAGCAACACATGATCCCTCCAGAGTTTCCCGCCGACATGTATCGAGTCCCTTTTCACTGTTTGCTAGGAAGATTCCCAAGCCTGCCAAGCATCCCGAAAGTAGGCGAGTCTGCCGTTGTGCTAGCTTTGGCTTTCGACACCCAAGGGACAGCACGCGCGATGACCTCTAACAGGAAACTCGAGCGAGCATCTTGCGGGCGGAGGTTCTAACGGAAGGCTCAGGAAGCTAAGACTTAATGTACTAGTTTCTGTCCTACGCCCGTAGGACCAGATAGCCGATTTTGGCCGATTTCATCCTGTCCTGCGACTGAGGCGTAGGACGGAATGGTACGGATGGGAAAGTAGAAGTACGTAGGCCGAAATTGCTTCTGTACGTTTTTGTACAGGTTAGCGTTTCATCCCGTCCTACGTCTCGTCCTACGTTTGCGAAAGGCGCCTAATAAAATCGGCGCATGGTTATTACATTTCTTACTTGCGAAAAGGTGCGAAGTCTTGTCCGGACTTTTGTGCAGGAGTGTATTTTCGTTATTGACTTTTCCCGCAACGGGCCGGATAGACGGAGCCGGCCAGCATTATAATTTGTTTCCGTCATCGCCTACTATTCACTGTCCAGTCTTCATTATTCACAACAAAAAGAATGCCCTCACATCAATCGTGCCCCGTTCGAAGCGAAAGGGGCTCAACTCCGTGAAACATTTGGCACCGCATCGAACGTAGGCTCCATTTTCGGTCTGCAAGGTACCGGTCGACCCACTTTGAAAAGTTACACCTGCATCCAAATGTAGCATCAAGGCCTCAAATAATGCTTTTGCAAAATATCTGCAAAATAACTGAAACACACACACACACACACACACACACGTAGACATACTCATGGACACACGCACACACACACACACACACGCTCTCTCTCTCTCTCTCTCTCTCTCACACACACACACACACACACACGCACACACGCACACACAAACACACACACACACACACACACACACACACACACACATACACACACACACACACACACACACACACACACGCAAAGAGCTGCCGATCTAGCCACGGCCCATGTAAAACCCATAGAATGGAAGGCGAGTTTCTCGTACCAAAAACAGCTTTTCTAGAAGTCTCCAGCTCAGCCTCCCAGACCACTCCGTGCGCCGCATCTTCGCACTTGAAAACGCGCCCTACTCCAATTTTTCCCTGGTCCCTGGTCACAAGATTTTTTTCGTCACGTATGTCTCTATGTCAGTATAATATTCTTTGCGAAAGAGGGAGGTAGCTAGGGGTTGTAGTTACACAACAAAAGGAGCCAAATCGATACTCTGAACTTGCAAATTCAACCCGTGCAACAGCGCTCACCCGAAGTTGGTCTTCGCCAGCAGTTGCCATGGCCGGCTACCTGCCCCACTCTGCCGCATGCGCAGCTCCAGAGCAGTTCTGTTTAGGGAGCAAACCCTGAGCTGCTGCCGGAGCCGCCAACCAGGCAGCTCATAGTTTCCTTTAAACTGCAGAGTGGTGCGCTGCTCCGCCACGCGCGTCAAGTCCGCATTCCACGATTTTGTCTGCCCCTGCGCACATGTCCACCAACAGCAACCAGCTCCCAGTCATTCACAATACGGTGATTTGTCTTTCACCCAGATCGTCTGCCCCATTAAACTAGACACGCACTAAGGCCGTGCAGGACCTTTTCGTCCTTTGCTGCGCGCTGCCTTAATCCCAATTTTGCGAACGCCTTCTGCTGGCCCAACATTTTGGGCTTATATTCCGTCGTGCATTGCGCCCAAGGCAGGTCCAGCGCCGTTTTAAACTTGGGCTTCAGCTGACCCGGAGCTGGCAGTCCAACTACGCCTTCCCATTGCATAGCAACACGCTGGGAGGCTCTCCACCGCTGTATCGGAAAAGCACAGCCCATGCTATGAGAGCGAGCTAGTGAATTGCTGTGCTTAATGCTGTCATACATCAATGAATTATGTGAATGCTGAATGACTAACGTTGAATGGGGCGAGTGGAAAACATTGGGGAGGGGGGTCGCAAACCTGCTGATCACTCTGCTTCTTTCGGAAAGTAATCTCTACATGTGCTTCGCCCTCTTCGGGAGGCGACCACGCCTGCGCTACCCCCACTTCCGCCGCGAGCGGGCGCTCACAGCTCGAGTGCCGCGCGGTCAAGGTCACCGCGTGGCCCACCCTTGATGACGCAAAGTAGTGCGATGTGAGAGACAAGTACGAGGTAACATCTTGGCATCCGGTCAGGGTGGTGCTAGCGGCCTGCGGGACGTAACCATTCAAGTTATGAGTCATTTGTTGCGTGATTTGCCAATACGTGTGGATATGTTTATAATTGTGTGTTTGTGTGTGTGTGTGGGGGGGGGGGGGGGGGGGGTGGATATGTATGTGTGTGCATGCGTTAGTGCGTGCATGCGAGCATGTATGTATGTATGTGTGTGTGTGTGTGGGTGTGCGTGTATGCGTACATGGGTATGCGTGTGCGTGTGTGTTTTTGTGGGCGTGTGCGTGCGCGCGCGTGCGTAACTGCGTGTGTGTGTGTGTGTGTGTGTGTGTGTGTGTGTGTGTATGTGTGTGTGTGTGTGTGTTTGTGATAAGGTGTGCATGCATAGATGACACTGCTGTTCCACTTCCACGATGTTCCTATCGCGTACCTCAAGGTATGGTAGGCTCTGAAGGGACTTAAGGCAAGAGGGAATTGCCGCCTTTCCAGCTGGCGTACACTCGATGCTGCACACATGGCCCTACGGAGAAATAAGGAATGCCTTCAAATTACTCTTTCGTTGTTGTGCAAGCACTGCGGAGCTGTGAGACAAAAGGGCTGGTGCTGCCCGCGTGCTGTTACCTTGGCTCCGCCAATAACAACACTGAAGGACACCGCCTGCCCGCGTGACAGCTGTCGCGCGCACGTCGCCCACTGCTCTCGCTGCTGCCTGGGCATTGCTTGGGTCGTCAGGAAAGTGCGAGCGATGTTCAAAGCGAGCGCGCCAATAACGAGCGAAAATCAAGAAAAATCACCATCGACGGGTTAATTAAGCGGAGACAATGCGTTTATCAGCGTTATTCAGCGACTGAGAATCGGTGCTAATAATGAGTTCCACAGTGAAAAAGCGTACCTGTCGCCGGCAGGCAGCGCCACTGGGGCTGACGGCACATCATGCTGACTCGTAAGCGATATTCCACAATGTCCATGGAGAGTGGGTATGCGCCGAAAGCCGAACGCTGTCCAACCACACATCCCCGTCGCTGGTGTTTACCGCCGCGCGACCAGATGAACACCGCCAAAGTTGAGACAAACCAGCGAATCAGAACACCGGCGCGATCGACAGCGAGGGGAGGGTACATTCGCAGGGGCGGCTCTCGCGATTCGTCGAATAAGCTTACCTATGTGTTTCGCATCGGATGTCTAGCACTCGTCACTGTCACTGGGTGAAACTGGTCGTGTCATCTGGTGGGGAACTTGGGCTTTTGCCAGTGACGGCTTCGGCTGGCGATACGCTTTCTTGAGACGTTATTAATGGTTGACAACGAACAGACGTCAGCAAGAAATCGATGATCATGGCGCGAGAATTTTTTTGGCGTATGTACGGGTACCTGTACATTTATCCGATGACGATACTCTAGCGGAGCGGGCGGAGCAATAAATATTGAGCAGTGAACCCCGTTAAACCGGATATAATTTGTCCCTAGTGACCACCCCACAAAATATAAAGCGATAGATAAATAGAAATGACCGAAAATATATGAGCAAATTATTTCAGAGCTGCTTGGTAACCCAGGCATTTTCAATACTACAAAAAAAAAATTCGCTCGTACCCGTCTGCAGTACTGTGACCTGCATTTTAACATATCAATCGCGAACGGTGTACGTCACGTATCCACTCCGCCCCGGAGCTGTCACCCGCCCCGGTCAAGGATGCTGCTGTAGAACTCACGACCGCGACTACCTGTAGCAACCAACCCGGCCCGGGCAGAGGCCATCCGTCCAGCGGAGACGCGAACGTGGGCTACGGTGGTCGGGACGGAGACACAAGCATAACATTGTGATAAGAAACCAGATTCTGCAAGCGTTACAACGCCAAGCTTTCAGTCGTTGAGGCTACCGGCGCCCAGGCTTCCGAGCTCATCCATAGTGGTTCCAACACCTAAAAGGCTCGTTTATTAACCGGAGATGATGTGTGCTGCGACACTCCGCGCCGTGGCCACCGCCCCGGCCGGGCCGTACCCCGTACGAGGCAGACAGGCAGGCTGCAGTAGCACTGCCTGGCGCTCTACTGGTACTTCTCACTTTTATTACGCGCCATGGATACGACGCCGACAAGGAGGGCGTCGTCCCTTGGCGCGCCGAGCGGAGGAAAGAGGCACGTCAGGTGAACCATATTAGCACCGCGCGTTTCCTCGACTGAAAAAAATAGAAAAAGACACAATAAGTGCAGTGATATGCCTATTTTTTTTTCTCAGAACCTAGACGACGCATACATAGGCTCATAAATTATGGCATACCCTGGCGTAACGGTGCCTGAACTGGTGCTTGCCTTTCTTTCAGACGGCCCTCCGCTGAATATCCGAGTCCCTCAGTCGCGGGCAGCCTCCGCCCCACCGCCCCCTATCTCCATCATGCACTCCTCCACTTACAACCTAAGAGACGGCGAGGAGGAGGTAGAGGGGCCGGAAGAGGTGAGCCACACCCACGTGCCTGCCAGCACAGACCAACAGCGAGGAAGTGCAGTGCCGGTTATTTCATGCGAGACTAGGGTGGTGCGTGCGCTGACAAGTTGATAACCATTTGCTGTTTTTATCAACAGGAGATGAAGCCAGTCGCGATTCAAAAAAGCCCAGCTGGCTCGCCTCCTAAAAACAGTGTCGACACTTTCCTGCAAACGTAATGAAACTCGCAGCCATACGCATTTGCTCGTTGCATTTGCTTTGAACCGCATTTGTTACCTTTCCTGAGACAGTTGAACTGATTTACACACATACACACACACACACACACACACACAGAGGCCCATCTGCATACAGACACAGCTAGATATTTCTAAGTCATAAGTCTCTAAACTGGCACATGCCGGACGGTCTGTCTCGAATGCATGTGTTTCAGCGTTGATGAGGGTCTCTCCACCTATGAGGATCAGCCTCCCCAGGCAGCTAAAGTATTCTGGAGTATTGCTAACGGTCCCGTTGGTGAGGCAGCCGGGAAGGGTCTCAGGGGTGCTGCGAAGCTGACTTTCAATGTGGGGAAAGAGGCGATCAAAGTTGGCGCCCCCGCGGCTGGCTGGGCCATGAAGCAGGTATGAGCGGGTATGAGCGGGTACAGCCCACCCACTATCTTACTGTCCTTCGTCATGCACACACACATACACACACAGCGCAACATATAATCTCCCTAAACACGTAGAAACCGTTGCTGTGCATCGTGGATTGTTTTTCATGTGCTGATATTTGGGTTGTGTCACTCTGCCCCAACGGAAGGGTGCGAAAGCGGCGATCTCACTCATTGCAAAGAGCAACGACAAGAAGGACAAGAAGCCCAAACGAAAATAGGCCATCTTCCGATCCTGACATTTCCCGGAGCCAAGTGGCCCACTGTTTTTGCGGTTGGCGTTGTGCGGGGTGGCAAATAAGCTCCCACGCGCACTGCTGCTTTGTTGTATGTGCTTGTCAGTGCCTTTTTGCCCACTGCTTTTGGTAGCCGTCTCATCTTAATAGCTTTCATCTGGAATCATGCTGCTGTGAACAAATAATGTGTTTGTGCCGGTTTATATCTGAGAGACTGCATTATCAGGGTTTATTTAAATGTGCACATCTTACTGTCCAGCCGAGGAGCAATGACATTTGGTCCCAGCATTGGTCTACTGCTCAATAATTGAGTAGGCGGTAGATCACAGACAAATCACCAATGCAGGTGTAGAGTTCTCATGTGTTCGCGTTTCATTTATTGTATCTGTGTTTCTGGACGCTTCAGATGCGCCTGTTGGCCAGGAGCACGTCAAAAATACGCCTTGTCTTGCGTTGCAGGAATTTGGAGAGCTGCTGACACGCGCAGTGGTGGTGCCAGGCGTACACTAGTGTTGCCGCGAGGGCTGAGGGCAGAATATACAGCAGTAGCATGACCTTGAATCTCTCGGTCATATCCAGGGCCAGGATCCACCCGGCACTACCCTCATTGGCGGGGCTGTGGAGGGTGAGGTAGGCGAAAGGTAGCTGGTAAAGAAGAATAAATCCCGGCAGCACGAACTTGAGGTTTCGCAGACCCACGGGGTGGAGTGCGCAGGCGAGCGCGACGGGTACCGCTGATTTCGCCATCGTCACCACCAGTCTCGGGTCGGTGACGAGCTGTCCGACGCACGCTTCCCTCGCGTCGTAATGAAACACCAAGGATAGACAGGCCCTGACGGCGATGGTAAGGATGTTGATGAAGTGGTACTCCGGACTAGTATTAGCGCGTGATAGGCACAGCCACCGCAACGGAAGCAGAGCTAAGAAGGCCGACGTGGATATCAACATGGGCGTGCAGACCTCCATACCGACCCCATATACCTGGGTTGGGAAACATTCGGGGTGTCGAACTTCAATGCTTGCACGAGTCACGCCACTCTCAGGAAAGTCGAAAAGACAAATTCGTATCGGCTGAGAGGAAAAATGTGAAAATTAAGATAATGCGCAAATAAAAAAAATCAAACTCCAAAAATATAAGAGTGTCAAAGTACATCATGCTTGCCGGATATCCAAGCCAAGTCTTACCTTCCAACACTGCGCTGCTGCCTGCCTCCAAGCAGCGGCGGCAATCATTATTTCGCGAATCCATCGAAAGCTATCCTTTGAGTGGCAATACTTTTGATGTAGGCTTTCTACCTCTGGTAAGCTTAGACGCAAGTCGAGCGACACACGGATAACACGGTGGAGGTAGTCAGCCTCCTTTTGCAAGTCGGCCTGCCTTTGCGAGAGGTGCTTTGCCAGTAAGGATAACGCCAAAGCCAGGGCGCACGAGCCCCCGTGAGTGGCTACAGTCAAAGGTAGGTGGATATTTCCATCGACGGTAAGAACGAATATTTTGTGGTATTTGACAATCATCCCAATGAAGGCTAGAAGGGCGAGCGTGTCTTGGAAAAAATGAGTTGCCGTGAAGATAGGCGCCGTGTTGGTCTGCAGCCATTCAGGAGGAATGACCCTGTCCACAACACTACTTGTGGCCGGTTTCCCAGGAGGGTCAGGTGCCGACACCCACCCCTCCCCAAGGTTGTTATCCTGTCTGTCGGCATTATTCTGGGCCGGTGTAAAGGTCGTCTCCCCTGCTTTCATCTTTTTGTGGACGCGAGAAAAGTCGCTATTGACAGAGCGCGGCTGCTCTGAAACACGCCAGCCTCGCTTGACAGTGTCGCCACAGTAGTGCTATATTCCTGTGAGATACCACTTAACTTATTGCTGCGACCGCAGTTGGCTTCTTATTTCGACCATGTTTTCGAACGTCGCGTGCAGGTGGATGACAACTGTTGTTCGCCGAGCGAGGCGGCACTCGGTGGGCCTGCTCTTCCCTCTACTTCTGTCACCCTCGTGAAGGAAATCGCAGAAATTGTAAAGGACGGGGAGCGATAAAGAACCGTACACACCTCGCCCCTGTAGAGGCAATGTATCGAATCGTACCATGTAGTCTGCGAGAGTGCGAGGTACAGGTTCCTGTCTTGATCATGCTGGTACGTAGTCGTATCAATAGTACCTGTACGTACGTTTTTTTTTTTTTTTGGCGCCCCCGGCGGGGATATGGGACTGGCAGGGAACCCATATCCCATCGTACGGGTACTCCTCCAATGAAGAAAATGTTTGATAGTTGGCAATAAATGACGATGAGAAAATGACATTCAATTAAGTGATATTTCAATTTTATATATATTGCAAGGACGAAAGCAGTGCAATCCACTAGTAGTAAAGAAGAAAAGAGGAGCAGAAGCAAATAAAGTCCTACATTACTGCTAAAGTTCTATGTTCGAATAAAGTGGAATAGCTACTTTAAATTAAATTACAGAGAAATTATTGGAATCCACCGGCAAAGAAGAAAAGATGACAGGCATAGACGCCTAAGCCCTCGCAGTAGGGAGGCATGCAACATCAAATGCACCACCCTCCTGCAAGGCATCGCGAAGCTAGGAGCCCAACGTGCCATGAAGAACCATAGAAAGGCGCTACATGAACTCACGACGCACGTCCCCAAGAAATAGACGTCGGGGAATAGATGTAGACCGCCGTACAAACTCCTTCATATGGGCATAACTTCCAAACCATTAAGAGCGAGAGTCCACCGTACCCATGCTTGGGCAACGTCGAACAGCTACCAAAATGGCCAAGCGATCAACAAGGTCGACCGTCATAAGAGCCAACCGGCCTCCATCCTTAAGAACAAAGGGGTAATAGTTGTGGCGGTTAGCCTTATGAAGCTAAACGCTAGCACAAATCTATTCTATTGTTGATTGATGTCGGAGTCAATGCGGATAGGAGTCGATGAGAAGATGTTTCACTGCTTGTACTTAAGCAGTATATGTTGTAAGTGAACAAAGGAATTGTTAAATGGTTCTGTCACCTCCCTCTACTGCACTAGGCTTGAATAGGTTTCTGCCCAGATAGCTTACGCCTCCATGACTCGATTACGTGTCAGGCGTTAGGGCTTTTCAACCGTCGTCAACAATCGAGAGACGCGGCTCGTCTAGCATGGAGAATCACGACGCGGCCTAATCTGCATTGGAGAACTCGCTTAGGCGCGTCATCTGGCTAGTTAGATTAAATGTGCGTACCTATACGTACCAATAGGTATTGATCGTACAGTATGCATCAGAACCTTGATAATATTGCAGTAGCGACGTACCCACGTTGTACGTCCATCCGATGGAAAAGCACGAATTGGATTTAGTAACGAGTACATGTACAATGTCATGCAATGTACTGTTGCAAAATTGTACTCGTCACACTCGTACCCTCCCCCTCTTGACAAATATATGAGGCCGCCGTGAGGCAGGCCTCCGTGGTCTAAGCTCCTTTACTGAAGTAGTTACTGGGACTCAGGAATGCGCGTTGGGTAAGCGTGCATGAAGTCGATGTACGGCTTAGTTTTGGCAAACTTGTGCCATTGAGGCGTCTCCAAGAAATCTTGTAACGCCGTAGTTCGGTGTACTTCGTTCAGCCGGTGCCAGACAGGTGGAATGTCGTCATCACTGAAGTGCGTCATGAAGAGCAAATATTTGCCTCGTCGTCCAGGTAACGACTTAATGCACACAGCAGAGATGTGCGAGACGTCAAACTCCTCGTCGTCTCCTTCACGAACTGTCACCGGAACAGCTGGTCGTAGTGGAGCGGTAGAGCAGGGTCGTAAATTGTTCAGATGGAACACATAATGTAAGCGTACTGTCGCTGAAAGTTTCAATCTGTAACTATGTTTCCCAATTTGCTCCTCCATTGTAAAAGGTCCAAGCTATCTGTCTCTGAGTTTTCGATTCGGCTGTCCGCGCAGAAAAAGGTTTGTTGTGACGACTGACACATTGTCTCCTCTGGCGAAGTGTGGCGATGTAGACGGTTTTGTGCGCAATTGCATCTCGTCCTTATGTAGCTATAACACAGAGCGTACCGGGGTATGTATTTCCTATAACAATCTTAACCGCTATGTTGCATCTTGCGAAACCGGAATTGACGGTCGCATGCTAAACAGCAGGTCTAGAGGCTCCTCAGGAGAAAATCCAAAATTAGCCTCAAACGGGGTGTGTTCAATTCCGAGTGCTCGAGAGGCGTTGTACGCAAATTCCACTTGTGGTAGCAGAGTCGTCCAATCAGAGCCATCATGGCAACAGAAGCAACGAAGAAGCTGCTGAAATGTGTTGTTCACTCGCTCCGTCAGTCCGTCCGTCTCTAGATGCCGATTGGACGACATGTTCAAGCGCGTTCCGAGGCGTCGCCAAAATGTATGCCAGAAGCCACTGACGAATTTCGGGTCGCGATCACTGATCATCACACGGGGTAATCCATGTAAACGGTAGACTCCCTGTAAAAACAAAGTCGCAGTTACTTCGGCAGTAACAGTCTCTGTACACGGCAGAAAATGGGCCATTCGAGTTAGATGGTCTACTACAATCAGCACAACGTTAAAGCCATTGCTCACAGGTAAGTGTGTCAAGTAGTCAAGACCAACTGTGTGCCACGGTCTGGGTGGAACTCGCAATGGGAAAAGAGTCGCAGCCATCTGCGGTCGAATCTTTGCTCGTCGACATGCGACGCAGCGTTCACAAAAATCTTTCACATCCTGGCGAAGTCGTTTCCACCAAAATCTGTCGAGCGCTTTAGCAAGAGTGCTAGCGACTCCTCTATGACCAGCTGACGAACTTGCGTGATCAATCTCAGTCGGAGCTCAGAGTTATGTGGAATACAAAGGCGATTGAGACGCCAAAAATATCAATCTCTTGCTTCTACCCGGCTGTCTTTCGTCCACTCACCCTCGTCCCCATAAAACGAGTCTTGGGAGTACCCCTCGCGAATGAGATCAGCGAACTCAGGGCTCAGCTGCAACGCGTTAACAGTTAGCAAATTCAACTGCGCGTCTTTAAACAACAGTTGGGACTTCAGTCATAATTCTCGATCTGACGGAACCTCGCCATCCCAAAATAATGGAACTGTGACCTGAGGTACGAAGTCTGGACGCCTGCTCAACGGGTAATCTTCATTCAGAGCCCCCTTGCGATATGCAAGAGTCATCGAGCCCACAAACGTTTGCAAATCCCGCAGGTACTTTGCTTGCCGCTTGTTTAGCATGTTGTTCGGTTGCCTTTGCAAATGTCGCAGTGTGTCGTGGTCTGATACGACAAGGAACTTAGAGCATCCTTCAAGATAGCACCTCCAATGCTTGACATATTCGCATACGGCCAAAGCTTCTAAGTCGTACGCAGAGTAAGTGTTACCACGCTCAGCTGGATTCAGCTTACGCGCCCAATAAGAGACGGGTTGCGGGCCTCCTCCTTCGTCTTGCAGCAGGACTGCTGCACTCCCCAATGTTGAAGCATATGTAGCCACGGTGAACGTCGCGTCCGAGTTGACCTCCGGAAGGATCAAGCATGGCGCAGAAATGAGCCGTAACTTGAGAGTCTCAAAGGCTTCCAAACATGCATGCATCATATAGAGACTGGTTGCAGGCCTCCTCCTTCGTTTTGCAACATGACTGTTGCAATCCCCAATGTTGAAGCATCTGTAGCCACGGTGAACGTCGCGCCCGAGCTGACCTCCGGAAGGATTAGGCATGGCGCGGAAATGAGCCGTAACTTGAGAGTCTCAAAGGCTTCCAAACAGCAGGCGTCAGCGTAACCTTTTGTGGCTAGGACTTCCGCTGTAAGTCCGTAAATGGAGCCGTAAGGTCGCTGAAATGATGACTAAATCTGGCATAAAAGTTGCAGAACTGTACGAAACTGCGAACCTCCTTCTGCGTCGTGAGCACTGGCCTGTCTGCAACGGCCTCGACTTTCTTCGTGGAAACCGAAATTTTACCAGCCGACACAGTATAGCCCAGATACTCCATATCATGGAGGCCGAAGAAGCATGTCTTAAGGCGTAACTTCAAGTCCTCCTCCTTAAATCGTTGTAAAATAAGACGCAGGTGCTCCATGTGTTTCTCCAGCGTTCGACTGTAGATACATACGTCGTCAAGGTAGACAATCACGAACTTATGTAAAAGTCGCGAAGTATATCGTTCATCATCCGCTGAAATGTAGTTGTTGCATTGCACAGTCCAAACGGCATGGCGACCCATTCCATTAAGCCATCAAGGGTCTGAAACGCTGTTTTGTGAACGTCTTTATCACGCACGCAAAATTGCCAGAAGCCATAGGCGAGGTCGAGGTGTGTGTAGGAGTAGAGGCGTCTTTAAGCTCATCAAGCGTGTCGTCCACACGCGGAAGTGGGTAAGCATCTTTACGCGTAAACTCATTAAGGCCACGGTAGTCAATGCACAGACGTAGCGAGCCATCACCTTTACGCACAAAAAGAATTGGCGAGCCGAACTCACTGTAGCTGGGACGGATCAGACCAGCGTCCACGGCGTCTTTCAGCTGTCGGTTTAGCTCATCGCGCTCTGCATGTGACAATCTGTTGAGCCGTTGACGTCGCATTGGGCTAGTTGTTTCAATGGGATGATCCCACTGTCGGCTGGTTGTAGTAACTCCGGGAAGTCATCGTAGAGGAACGACCGGAAGTTGTCACGTTGGTCTGTTGTTAGCTCCTCTCCAGTGTGAAAGTCAATTGGTTGATCAGCGGCTGGCGTAAGTTCAATGACGTAAAATTCATCATTACGTCCATTGCTGCGGCGCGTCTTGCTCATGAGTTTCTGAACTTTAGTAGACGACATCAGTAGACATTCATGACGTCGTTCCTCGAGCGTAGTCTCAACCGTTGTGCCGTCCATAAGAGTAAAAACCCGGTTGAACCAAACTGTAGAGAGGCATGTTCGTCATCAAGCCATGGTAAACCCAAGATTAAATCAGCAGCACGTAAATCACGTAAGACGTAAAAAGTCCGTTGAAATTCGTGTCGAGCAAGCTCAAAAGTAACGTCACAGACGGTCGAAGAAGTCACACGTTGTCCGTTGGCAAGTCGAACAGGGGTCTTGGTTAAAGACCTCCGAGTCTGTAAAGCAAAGCGTCGTACGAAGTCCTCAGTAACGAAATCAAGAGTCGCAGCGTAATTCACCAAGCCCGAAATCTGGTGTCCGTTATCATGAGTTTTCACGGTTAACTCAGTGCGAATTAACGGTCGAGCTTCCGTGAGGTCAGTCAGTAGTGCCGTGGCTGGCGGAAAAACGTGTTGTAGCGTAGCGATGGACTCTTCCGCTTCGACAAAAGGTACATATACCGAGATGGGTTGATCATGTGTTGTAGGCGAAGCCGGGTCGTAAAATGCACAATCGGCGTCGACTAATCACAGTTGTACATGCCAAGGACCTGGAGCAACCACCTCATGTTTCGTTGGGTTCTCCAGTGACTGACGAGTAAAAAGTTGTGTCCGAGCTGGGAATTCCTGGTGGAGTTTCCAGTATTTAGCGAGCTGGTTGAACTTTGCCCATTTTGGTAGAACAAACACAGCCATCGTAGATGTTGGAGCTGTCCGACGACAACTCTCAAAATGCTGTCCAATCTGGTCAACCAACTCCCAGGGTGGATTAATGAACACCCGTTCTCTTGACAAGTCCCTCTCAAGGAATCGAGTCACTCGGCGAATAGTGAGGTAAGTCACCATGCTAGTTTAAACCCTCATCATCAGCACATCCCTCCAGCGTGGAGTTGAATCGTGCATGCAAAGGCTCAAAAACAAAGTCAACCAGTTTCCAATCAATCGAACGTCCGGTTACATGTTTACGACATTGTCTCTGCTTTGTCTGACGACGACGACCTGCGACTAGAGTTGTAGGTATAGCAACTGTAGTCGATGGAGATGTTGAACGCAAATCGACGACCTCTGTCGCTAACAGTGTCTCAGGACGAACAGTAGATGTAGCGGGCTGCTCCAGTTCGCTGGTAGAACAGAATTGCCACCATCATTGCTTATTAGACTGTTGTACTCCCACAGCTGCTTTGCCCTTCAGTTCAAGGCACTGAAATAGTCGGTGTCCCTTCTTGTGACACTTGAAACACAGCCCCTCCTCAATGTGCCTTTTGCGCTCCTCATGAGTCAATGCATTTGCAATTGCGCTAAAATCAATGCGGCCAGAGTTTGAAGAAGGTTGGCCTCGACCTCCACCTTGATTGCCTCCGCGTCCACGGCCTCGACTACGGCCACCACCATTGCGCTTCCAGATTTTAGGGGCTCCCACCAGCAGGTCATCAAAGTTGTGTTTCCTAGTTGGTTGTCCGCCTCCAAGTGTTGTAGATGGACCAGCGGCAGACCGTACTTGGCTGAGTTCCGGTGAATCTGTTACGACGTCGTTGAGGAAATTTTGCAGCTCCAGCAGTGTAACGTTGTAGCCTTTCTGAGAACGGTGTAACTTAGCTTGAGTCTAAGTCTTCAACTCGAAGTTAGCCAGACCATTGATAAAGCGCACGCACAGCACATCAGCCGTAAGATTCTGACGAGACCGACGTAAAAAGTCGTTGAACTGCTTGGTGTAGAGAGCGTAACTAATGTTGCCTTGCGTAAGGTTGAGCATAGCGTTAATCGCATCATCTTGGATGTTAGGGAGAAAAGTAGTCTTCCTCAGTTCCGCGACAAGCAGGTCAAACGAAGATGGGATAGCATTTTGCACTTTCCGGTTCAACCACTTGCCATTCAAGTGTCCAAAAAACTGTGAAGTAACCCGAATAACCGAGTCGTACGAATAAGCCGTAATGCCAAGCAAAAGAAAGCGTTGAGGTTGCGCCTCAAGCCAATCCTCTAGGTTACGGGCATTTTCACCTGACTGAAACGGGGAGTTAATTGCTGCCTTGCGTTGAGTCTCCGTAAGGGTCACATGTAAGCTAGCCAAGTTGCGCGTAGGCATAGGTGTACGCATACGTAAATCAGTCGGTGTTTCACCACACAACTGACTAATGTAACCACGAATGAGAAGCCAGACATGGCCAAAATCAACCGATGAAAACCGGGGGTACATGAAAAACTGTCTTGGGATAGACGTGTCGTCATGGAAGAGTGCATGGGACGTATAGACTGCACGACGGAAAGTTTCCCATTGAGTCACGTAACCGAAGCGAAGTAACTCGCTCTTATGCTTCTTAGCAAGAAGTAACCCCGTCTCGGCGGGCGTAAGATTCAGACCACCGATATCAAGTGTTTCCGGGACGACGTAAGAACCATCCGGATTAATAGTCGACTGAGCCGTGACAGCCTGCTCGAGCTGAGCAGGAGTACGCAAGTGGGTCGTAACGTACGGAACATGAACATAAGCCGAGTAGATATAAACGACCTTTTGTCCGGTAGGTAACGCGACTCGAACAGGTGCGTCACTCAACAACGTCAAATTATCCGGAGTCAAGTTAAGTCCAGTTTCCTCATGTAACTCACGAACGGCAGCCTCAACATGCTCTTCGTTAGCTGTGACTGAGCCAGCCGGGAACCACGTTTTCCCGGTACAAGGCTCGTGTTGTAACACAAGCTTAACGTCAGACAGTTTAGTCCCTCCAACGTGAAGTACGACCACCACGTAACGTCAAGGTTCAACATAAGCCATTCCAAGTCAATCAAGCAACGTCGAGCGAATCAAACGATAGCGAAAACGTGTGTCGACCAGAGAGCTCCAAAACCAGTGTGGCGCTTAGCCTTCTGAAGCTAAACGCTAGCACAAATCAATTCTATTGTTGATTGATGTCGGAGTCAATGCAAATAGGAGGTGATGAGAAGATGTTTCACTGCTTGTACTTTAGCAGTATGTGTTGTAAGTGAACAAAGGAATTGTTAAATGGTTCTGTCACCTCCCTCTATTGCACTAGGCTTAAATAGGTTTCTGCCCAGATAGCCTCCATGACTCGATTACGTGTCAGGCGTTAGGGCTTTTCAACCGTCGTCAACTTTCGAGAGACGCGGCTCGTCTAGCACGGAGAATCACGACGCGGCCTATTCTGCATTGGAGAACTCGCTTAGGCGCGTCATCTGGCTAGTTAGATTAAATGTGCGTACCTATACGTACCAGGAGGTATTGGTCGTACATATGCATCAGACCCTTGATAATATTGCAGTAGCGACGTACCCACGTTGTACGTCCATCCGATGGAAAAGCACGAATTGGATTTAGTAACGAGTACATAACGAATTCAACGTCATCGGGACCCACATGATTCGGAAGATCTTGGTCGAGGGTAGTGGCATGAACCGCGATATCAACATATGAAAACCCACCCGTACGGGAGATAATGGCGTAGGACGCGCGTAAATATTCCGCCCAAGGTAACGTGGAGGTAGCAACATTCTGTAGTTCATGACGGATGATATTGTACAAAGGACCTAGCGACTCGGACTTGTAATCAACATTTAGGCTGAAGACAATTCCAATAAAGTGATTCCCCCTCCCCGTATCAAACGACATTCAATTCATGATATGAAATCTTCCTGCTTTGGCAATACTAAATATTGGGACTTGTGGTTGTAGGTCCGCCATTTCGGTCGGGAGCTTCTCGAGATCGCCATGGGGATGTGGTTTGGTTAGACTGCATGGCTCCGTAGCGTCATCTTATTGTTGATGTGACGGTTACAAGTGCTCGCACGAACACCAAAGTTCCTTGTATAGGTGCTCGTCTCCCACTCCCTGGCGGCCTTGCATTGAGAGCTCAACATTGCAAATTTGATGCGGACCTACGCGCGTCTCCTTTGCTTGGCACGCCTTCGGTTTAGTCGATCCGTACCTACTATCCCTTCGCCATGGAGGATGGGGGCCGGTTGGCGCCGATGGCGGATGAATTGGTTGATCGCCTTGCTATTTTGGTGGCAATTCGTCGCTTCCCTAGCATAGGTGCTGCTGACTCTAGCTCCTTGCGCTCTGATAGTTATGTCCGTATGCAACATTTCGTTCGCCAAACAACTTTTGTTCCTTTTCGGCGTTTTTGGGGGGATTTGCGACTTGAATTCATGCAACGTCTTTTTGGTGCTCTTCATGGTACCCTGGGTTCCTACTTCCTATCTCCGCGACGCTTTGCATGAGGGCAGTGATGACGTTGTGGCATGCCTTCATGTTCCTCGGGCTTAGATTTTTTCCTCTTTACTTCTTTTTGCTTTGTTGGCCTCCACTGCTTTTTCTGGTAAGATTTTTACAATACTAAATATTTATTTGTTTTATGAGAGATATTTCTTCGAAATTTTGTGGTGGTGGTGGTGATGGGGCGATGCTTGACAATACACATGCAATTTCGGTACAACCAAATAGTTAGGTGTAATATGCTGTTAACACGCAATGTGCGCGCGGCACAGCGCGTCATTTACTTTTTTTTTTGCACATCGCGTTATTTACTAGTAATTTGTACTGTATCCGGTACAATACATATAAATGAATAGTATATGTATTGCACTACTTAGAACAGGTACGAATACATGTAGTGATACATCGCTGCCGACGACGGAAGAGCGTGAGCGAGGCGCATGTGCGCATCACGAGCGACTACCCGTATGCTGTAACATACGGCTTGTCCTTTCATTCGCCGGGGTTCAACAACCTTGCATTCGCAATCAAGCGCTATGCCCACGATAAGTCGAGAGATGACGCCCGCCCTCGAGGTGCTCATACATAGCGAGCGCCAAGCTACAATCTCGGATGCATGGGTAGCACTACGTACAACTCCACTTGTCGTGATTATAAATTAGTGGTAAGAAGCCACTAAGCAACATCCATTTTTTCCGGTGCGCCGGTCAAGCGCATGCCTAATGCGCGAAAGGTCGCGGGTTCGAACCCTCCCCTTCCACACTAAGGGTAGATAAGTGACTTTTGAATCCGCGAGGCCGTGGATGAAGACGCGCATTTTCGTGGGTTCACTCGAGGAGATTTTCAAGGAAGCCAAGGCGCTTCTTGAGCTCGCCGAGATCTTGATTTGGCCGAGTCCTTGGGCGACTTCGACGACGTCCCGCTGGAGGTTTTGGGACGGCGCGTATCGGAGCGTGTTGCAAGTGGCTAGCTCGTGTATAAGAGGAGTGTGGGCGCCGTGCGTCAATGTTACACAAGCTTTTGGGAGGCGAAGATGGCCGTGCCACGAGCTATCGAGATTGCGCAGTCGAAAACCTTTAACTTAGTTATCATTCCGCATGCTTCACGGCGATTTCTCACGCAAACATGTCGCACCGCCCCGTCGGCCTTCGATCGCCTGTGTGGTAGCAACCAACAACGCGCCCGCCCACCTGCCGGTAAAGAAGATCTTTTCATCGCGGACGCAGGGTGGCCACCACTTGTACAATATCGCACTTGTCAATATCTTTCATTCGTACGGTATTAGTTTCAGGCGCGATGCGCTTGCATGCGGCATTGGCTCCGTCCTTGCAAACTCTAATGCCTACCCGCCCATCCCAATCCCAAGCTTCAAAGATGCCCTTGATAAATTCATGGGACATCACCTCTAAGTGCAACGTGCATGGTAGTGCACATCCATGAGTCATGTGATGAATGTGTTGATGATACGGCAAGCCCCCCCTATTATAATGGGTCGCATCATGACCTAATATAGTATATTGTTGAAAAATGCCTATATCCCGCTGGATTTCGCTACTACATATGCTATTTTTACAACACATTATGATGTTAGGAGTCACATGAAATGTACTCAGGTGGGTATCGGGCTCAAAATGACAGTGAAATATCGTAGTTCATCATTTCAATGTCAAACGAAATATTTTTTTTTTAGGGGGGGGGGGGTTGGAGGAGGGGCTCACAAAATAGAATTGTATATATGCATTGCCTTACAAGGAAAAACAATGGAAGCCACCAACCACAAAGAGGAAAATAAGGAGAAAAAATTCACATGCCTAAGCCCGAGGAATAGGGAGGCATGCCACAGCATTGGCACTGCAATTTGTGGTATAGTTTACATACCATATATAGAGGGAATCCATAACTTAAACAATATTCTATGCACGTACCGGCCCAACTGTACGCCGAAGCAACTAGCTTGTAATGGATCGGCTCATATCGAATTGCCTCATGACTGTCGGTGATAGGCTGCTTGTTTCGCGCCCGTGAGTCGGTCACATCTGGTCACGGCCGACCTCACCCGCCATTTTGCATGCATAATACAAATACCAAAGACCCGTAGACCCTCTCGTGGACGTTATTTGCTACCTGGAAGGAGTTTGTTGGGCTATATCAACGCCGCAACACATTAGCCATCGGGGATGTCATGGATGGCCGATACCATTGTTGAAGCCTCCGTTTCTTGTGCCACGTAGACGCATGCTACTCGTTGCATGTGCAACTTTGATGGTGGTGCATGCGGTCTCCCACCTAACAAACCGTGTTTTCCTTGTAACTTGTTTGGTCGTAATCCAGTCATACGGTTACTACTTCGTTAACACTTACTTTGCAACAACTCCCCCGATCCCCGAGCAGTGCTTGCGACCCCAGTCTACCGTACGTGTGCACGGTTCGAACTTGCCCTAGCTTGACAAATGCAAAACCATATGGTGAGTTGACTGTGACGACGTGCGCGAAGCCGTGGCTCGTGCTAGCGAGACTCGTACAATTGGGCTTTGATGCGGGAATAAGAGCCACGAGGAAAAATCGATATATCAATATCACCGAAACAAACGGCATTTCTCGACATGGTGACGACAACGGCCGTGTTCGCATGTCGTCCACTCGCCATGTTCGGGCGTCAGCACCAACAGGCCATGCAGCTACGGCTTATCGGCGTGGTGCATAGCACCCAACTGTGCGACTGCACTAAAAGAAAATGGTTCATTTCATTGTTTGACATGCTTGTTTAGCCATGTCTTGTTTTCGGCGAAAGCCTGCACAGTTTTTCGTATTTGACCCCTTCGCGTCGACGGCTACTCTACTTCGCTTGCTTGGCACTGCCTAGCGCGAAACTGTGCGCTTAAATTTATCAACGAAAGTTAGGTGCTCGCGCTTTGTTAATAATTGCTGACTAGTGTTCTGGAAGCCGCTTCGCAAAGTTAGGGCGTTGTATAACGGCGGGCAGAGATAGTCGCTAAACATGAGTAGCGGTAAGTCACCATCACCACCACGTGGCATACACACCCATGTACAAGACTACACGTGTAGCAACAAATAACCTACACATAACCGCATCGGGCGGTTTTGGCGGTAAATCTTCTCAATGAGTTGTTTGTAAATTCTGGTGGAAATAAAATGGGTGGAGTGCCGTTGCAGCCGAATAAGAAGAGTAAGTCATCAGTGAATTCGCAGTTTTGCAAGAGTAGGGAGCAACAAATTCCTCCACTCAGAGTTGTCACTATTTTGACGGGGTAGGTATGCCAAAAGTGGCGTTCTACTTCTTTCGTATGTCCGTATGCTATACAATTTACAGACCGTAGTAGAGACGGTTGACGGCAACGGCGGAAGTAGGAGACCCTTCCACCCCGTTTTTGCATCGCTAGGGCCGTTGGAATTGGAACTAGATGCGGGGCGTCGCGTTGTGCGTCATGGCGGCGCAGAGCTGCAATCTCTATCGCTTGGTCGTCCAGACGGGCGCTGATGAGCGCAATTTGCTCCAATACGAGCGACATTGCATCCGGGGGGGTGTAGTGTTCCGAGTGCTTTGACGAGAGGACTGCTCTTCAAGGTCGTCAGGGGTGATGGCATGCGATTTGACGTGCGGGGTTTGGGCACCATTGTCAACGACGGCGCTGATAGGTAGCGAGAGGCAAGGGTACCAACCACTAGCCGGACTCGTGCCTAAGAGTGGTTTCCGAGAGACGGCTTGATGCCCGACGGCCCCTTTGTCTAATGCCCCGGGTCGTCTTAAAGTACCTTTTCTATATCCTCTGCCAGTGTGGGGCACGAGATGCAGCCACGGACGGAACACGTTCAGCGTCGCGTTGGCGATTGGCGTGCTAATAAGATATTTATCAATTTTCAAGCTGTCGTGCACCCTATGTATGCGTATTCATCCACCGGTGCGCCCCCCCCCCCCCCCTTCTCTAGCTTGGACATGCATGCAACATGTCCACACACGACCACAGCGTCGGTGTGGTGAGCTGTCTGACGTCCTCGGGCAGCTGACTTAGGTGGAGTGTCGCGGTGGCTTTGAAACGCATCTACAAATGGCGGTATCGCTGACTACATGGTGTAAGTACTATGTTGCTATGTAGACTTGCCTTCCGCGGGCGAGTTGTCAATCGCAGCTCGCCGGAAAAAGTTGTCGCGCCCGCGTGAGTGAATGGAAGATGGGGTCCATAAAGTTTTGATCCGTGCAAACAAGTTCAGCCTTGAAGGTAGCTAACGCATACGTTGTTGCAGTCATAATCGCGCAGATAGGACAATCACAGAGACAACCAGCCCGAGGCTTGGTTTCGAGACACATGAAGTGAGAGAGTTGTAGCCTAGCGACAGCTTTGTATCAAAACAAACAATGTATCGGTGTGTCCGATCTAGACATTTGCTTATCATATCTAGAATAGCATACACTAGCTATCTGAAACTAATAACTAGTAGCTATAACTTGCAACAACTATGCATGCCATCATGGGAGAATGTAATCATGCGGCTTGGATTCACACTTGTCACTCCACCAAAGTTGACCTGAATAAGTATATACGCTGCTGAAGCCATCCGCACGCATCCAACCGCCCGACGGCCGGCCTCATTTAGCGACGCAGATACTGGCATGACGACACAACGATCCGAGCTGACCAAGCGACCATGCATATCACCCCTATCATGTCTACTATATTGACCTCCGAGGGTCGGCTCGCGGTGCAATGGTGTTGTGCCACCCACTTGCGCTTATGCGGGGTCGAGCGTAAGCCTGCGCATCAAACATCGATAGGTAACCATGGCATCATGATGCGTAAGCCGCATCAGCCGCATGAATGCGTGCATGAATTAGCGCCCTATTTAATCAATGCATCCATGAATTAGTGCCGTGTTTAACCAATGCGTCCACGATTTAGTCCTCAATTCAAGTAGTGCGTCCATGAGTCAGTGTCCTATTCAATCGATGCATCAATGAATTTGTGCCCTAATTGATCAATGCATCCACGAATAAGTGTCCAATTTAATTATGTACAACGAATGTTATAAACAATTCCGGGACATCGGCAAAATCGATGCATCCTGTTTGAAATTTCTGGAATAGATGATTGACGAAGTTAATAGCAATACAATCTTGCTAAACTATATACAAGGCTACCATCCGGTAATAATCCGGCTCGTAATCTTCTGCAATTGTATGTGTGAGGAGACCGATATTGATGCATCAATGCATTCATCTCGCATTACCCGCATTAATGAATCCATGAATGAGTGCCCTGCTCAATCGACGCGTCCATGAATTAGTGTCCTACTTAACCAATGCGTTTACGAATTAGTGCCCCATTTAATCGATGCATCCACGAATTTGTGCCCCATTTAATCGATGCATCCACGAATTAGTTACCCATTTAGTCGATGACTCAATGAATTAGGAGAATAACAAAACGGACGATGCATCAAAGTTTGATGCATTGCAGTTCATGCTTGATCTTTAATTTCGGAGGCTAATGCGGAGGCTTAGTCGAGCGTTGTACCCGTAATACTTTTAGAATATATATTCTCAACAAGCAATATACGGCGCTACAAGCCAACTACAATTCGCGTTGCTCCTCGGAGACTTCCCGTCAAAAGCTTATTTTCTTGTTCTATATCCCCTTTCGCTATGATTCTAATATAGTAATCGATGGAAGTCATTGCCAAAAGGTAAAGAAGAAATGATGGCCTTGATTGGCAAGATCATCGTAACTTTTCAAATACCTATTGTACGCATCTAGGCGCCCTCCGGCGGCGCAGCGGCGGCGGGCCCGGACGGGGGTGCGCTCATAGGCCCGTCGGTACTCATCCCCATCCCCTCGCGGTAGAGATTGGCAACCCTACTGCCGTGCCATGCCTTGCACGGTAGGGGGCTAGGCGGGGTGAGCCAAGAGATGCGATCCGCACGATAAACATATGCCGGGAAGCCATGTACGGAGGATTTTTTAAAAGAGCATATGTACATAACATACGCCAAGATCTCCCGTTCGGCTTGCCCGATATATTTTTGCTAAGGAATACTCTCACATAATGTCCCGATAAGGAGCCGGGGGGTATCTGTGTAATAATGTTTTGGCGAGGAGGGTTCAGACGGATAACGGGTGGGACGCCGGTGTTGGTGTTGGCGGCGGGTAGCCGGGAAGCAATGCCAGGGCATGGCGCTCGCTAGCCGTCGATGAGCCATGTGACTCTCGGGCCTCCCCATGGTGCGAGACCAGACGTGACGCATGCATGTGGATAGTCGCAAGTGGAAAAGCGGCTAGTCGGTCTAGAGACGCCGATCCTCAATATCAACCGCCACCGGGAAGCCCTAAATGAAGGGCTTTTTCGGAATTTGAACAATGTCCGTACCCAACATAGAGAAATTGAAATTAAAATCATTCACAATATGTACCGTTTGCCAACCGGTTGTTGTCCCTGGGCCCTCTCAACTATGTCATATATAGGAAACTTATAAACTTATTCCGAATCTATTGATTGTCCTCGTGAAAGGTGATGGTAGATCCGGAGTCTTGGTGAAACTCATGGAGCGGTTGCTTACAAATATTGCCTTTTCAGTGGCCGCAGTTTGAGCCATTGAAATTGAAATGTTTTACTCCAATACCAGTAAAACCGGCTGGAGTCTCTGCCCCCCCCCTTATGCTATGCCTAGCTGGACTTAGAAGCGTGAGGTAGACCGTGAACCACTAATCCCAACCTCTCCAATGGCGGTAACGATACCATCTAAAACATACCCGTATCCATGTATTTATTAGTTTTCTGATCTATACTTATTTTTTTGGATACAGTATGAAAATGTCGCTATTCTCCACGATACGCGGCCTGCTCTAGCCGCGGCGGGGTCGCGGATCAGCAAGGCTGGTCAGCATGAGCTGGTCGAGTTGGACCTGCCTGACCTCGGCTCCTGTGCGACTCCGGTCGTGCCGGAGGTAAGGGGAAAGGCAAGTGAAAAACCCCCCTCGCACAGGTCGTCGTCGGACTCGTCTCGATCCGTGCTCGTCCCCGTCCGAGATATCGGAGATAGTAGTCGCTCTTCTCGGCGCGACTCTCCACCTAGTCTAGCCTTCTCCCCTCTTGCGGGGGCTGGGAGGAGAAAATAGCTAGGCTGCAGACGGTGTCTGGCTGGCTCTCCTGCCTTCGAGCCAGATGTCTCATGTCTCCTGTCCGTTTGCCGTCTGTTTCCACCACCCATCTGATCGCGCTGTGCTGGCCGAACTTGCCTCCCCCAATGATTTACGTTGTTAGGGGGCCGCCTATACGAGCAGTGTGCCGTTGCGATAACCCGGGGCACACTACCTGAGGCAGCCTGTCGATAACCGGGTACCGACTAGGGGAGGGGGAACGGATAATGCCCAGGGATCGGCTATCCTCAAAAGATGGTGGGTACGGGAATATTTAACCGAAAACCCCCCGTACCGGGTTTTTCCGGCGGCGGATGATCCTCCTGACCTCCGCCGCCATACCTTGCCGCTCCTCCGGCTGCGACCCGCCTCCGTCCTGCGTATCTTCGGGCCTCTCCCCCAAGGGAGACCAGAAGGTTTCGCAGGGTTGGCGGCTGCTAGCGAGCGCCGTGCCCTAGCGCTGCTTCACAGCTTTCCGCCGCCAGCTCCAACACCCTCGTCCCACCGTTGATCCGTCCGTACCCTTCCTCGCCAAAAAAATCCGCAGACATCGTTCCCGCCGCGACGGGAGAGTAACTGTGGGTATTTATTTGATGAAAAAACATATCGGATTGGCCGAGCGGGAGATCCATGTGCTGGTGTACGGATATTATGATTTCCAAACCCTCCGTACATGGCCTCCCGACAGCTGTTGATCCCGCGGATCGCAGCTGTCGGTACCTCGTTTAGCCCCCTACCGTGCCAAGCCTGGCACGGCTACGGGGTTACCAGCGCCCACCGCGTGGAGGTAGAGGTAGGTGCCGACGGGCCTGCGAGCGCACCCCCCTCCGGGGCCGCCGCCGCTGCGCCGCCGGCGGGCGCCCGCACCGTTAAGCATGCACCCATACCAAGTGCGAGATCGCCGCTCGGCAATATCATGCGTAGTCAGAATCTCACAATCTCACATCCTACCAACTTTGATGCAGGCGCGTCTCCGTACATCAACACCGAATCTGCGGTTACCTTGAGGTAGCGGAGCACCCTCTTGGCTTGCTCCCAATGTGACTGAGAGGGATCGGACATGGACCTACTAAGGTGGCTAACAGCCATGGTGATGTCGGACCGTGTGCTTACGGAAGCACACAACAAGCTACCGAGCAAGCTTTGGTACGGCACTAGACCGGGAGGCAGCTTTAATGTCGACGTCTCCACATAATTGCTCAAAGCATGAAAGCACCGACCGCCATAGGTGAGCCCACTCGCTTGCAGTCCACGATGTTGAAGCGCTCCAGCATATCTAAGACGTATTGATGTTGTCCAATTCTGATGATGCGGTTGCCACGATCACGCTCCACTGTCATGCCAAGCAACCAAGACATTGGACCCATGTCTTGCACGTTGAACCTCTTGCCGAAAGCCGACTTGAACTCGACAACGAAGCTACCCGCTGGTCCGACGATGATGCTGTCGTCCACGTACAACGCTAAGGCATAAAGCTCACCCTCGTTGCTGAGACGTAAGTGCCGAGATCCACCTTGGATTGGCTGAAGCCATACTCCTCTAGCGATGTTGTGATTGTCTTATTCTAGTTCCTTGGGTTATTCTAGGAGCTTGTGTGAGGCCATACCGTAATTTATTAAACAAGCACACCCGCTCCTCCCAATTGCTGTCGGTATGACGGAATCCGTCGGGCTGGCTCATGTAGATTTCCTCCTCGATATCGGCCTTTAAGAATGCCGTCACCACATGAAGCTGCCCCACCTCCTAATCATTATAAGCAGCAAGCGCGAGCGGCGTCCGAATATAAATCACCCTCACTATGGGAGCAAACGTCTCGTGGTAGTCCATACCATGCTCCTGAGTAAAACCCCAAGCCAAAAGTCTTGCTTTGTACCTCGCAGTCTGCCCATTAGCATCGCGCTTCAGCTTAAACACCCACTTGGAATCCACGAGCTTGCGGCCGGCAGGAAAAGGGACCAATGTCCAGGCTTTCCGATATACAAGTGAGTCGTATCCGCTCTTGATAGCTGCGTCTAACTCCCCCGATCGGGGACTCCTCAGCGCTTGCTTGTATGACAC
Organism: Tetraselmis chui; assembly: GCA_026401115.1. Lineage (NCBI taxonomy): Eukaryota > Viridiplantae > Chlorophyta > Chlorodendrophyceae > Chlorodendrales > Chlorodendraceae > Tetraselmis > Tetraselmis chui. The sequence goes on along the minus strand of JAPMLY010000276.1, from coordinate 106,447 downwards.
ATGCCTTAAATATTCGGGATGTTGGTTGGCTTACTAGCTACTGTACTTTCGGCAATCCATCCATGTCCCGGAGCTCTAGTTGAAAGGATGTTGTACTTTGGACTGGGTATGCATTGCTGTGGTGAGACAGTGGATTGAAGATTATACCTTGGACGTGGAGTCTCCTCCGAATGTGTGTCGTCCCGTTCATCTTCCATCGACCAGGAATATTGCAGCGACTCCCGTAGCGGCGACTCCCCCAAAGGTGTACCCGGTTCTTCGCTACACATGGTGCGCGGGATGTTATCCTCTTATTCGACATCATTGCGTTGCTCCACATTGCTCTCCCTCATGGAGAGGACATCAGCCTCGTCGAACACCACATTACGGTTGCTCACCACCCGACGAGAAAAAACTGTGCACCAACTACGCCGGTGACACGGAATCGTAACCCACAACGACACCCATCCACGTGCGATCATCAAGTTTGCGGCGTTGAGACTTGTCAACGTGGACATACGTCGGACAACCGAAGACCCGCATGGAGTTCAAATAAGCTCGTCTACCGGTCGCCAAGGTGAAAGGTACACCGCCGGCTCCGCCCGCCACTATACACACGATTGCCGACATGCACCGCAGCGGCCATCGCTAGAGCCCTATACGATTTAGGCAGCGCGGCTTGCCGAATCATTGATTGCACCATCGGGACCATTGTCCCCCACTGCCGCTCAATCCGGCCACGTTGCCAATGCGCGTAAGGCGCAGTGATGTCCACATTGATGTTTAACTCATCCAAGAGGTTTCGGAAGGTAGGCAGCACCTAAGAACACGGTGTCATTGTCCATCCGAAGATGATGAGCCGTGTGCCCAAGAGAGCGGATGGTAGTCAAGATGCGAAGGAACGAGGCGGGAGCCTCATCCTTGGAGCGGACCGCATCATGCTACATGAAGCGGCTGCGAACATCAACCGCACGCAAGCTGTAACGCCGTCTTCCCAAGGATGGAACACTCATAGGACAGCATACGTCCAAACCTAGCACCTCAAAGACACCAAAATCTCGGTCAGCCACGCGAGATACGGCGGACGTTCGAAATACACACATAACATGTCTCACAGAATTCAATTTCTCCGACGCAGAAGACGCCTCACCCTCTTCAAGAGTGGTCAAGACCCCGTCCAATTGCGACTCGCCAAGGTGACCGAGTCGGAAATGCCACAACCGTTTTTCCAATGGCGCAGTGGCGACCGAAGCGGTAGGATTCGACGAAGCAACCCGCGCTGGCAGCCACACCAACAAATTCGCGCGCTTCAACGGAACCACCACGCCCCCACCATGCTGACCGGCATGAAGACGAAAGTGGTCCACGGGATCAGCTAACACCACACGATGACCTTGTCGCCGAGCTTGGGCGAGGCTGAAAAGCCTATGGTAAGACCACGACGCACGACGGGATAGCTCAGGAACGTGGAGCAAGTTCTTTAGCACGGCATGAATCTCCTCTTCATCGACAGCCTTAACGAGATGTGGACCGAACTCACGCCAACAACGCAGGCACGGATACCCTTCACCCACAGCCGGTCAATGAGCGCTCGATACTAACAGAAGTCAAGGCGCACATTAGTCATGTGATGGCTTGCGCCGCTGTTGGCCAACCACATCTACGTTTCCCCATCGCGCACGAACATGTGTCGAGCCTCGGAGAATGTCCTCGCAGGGGCGGCCGTGACGTACATGACCGCCGAAAAAGCATCGGGAGAGTCCACTTGCGCAAAGCTTTCTCCGGTGTTGCTGTCCGGGCACTCGGACCTGCGATGGCCCTTCTTACCGCAGCCATAGCAAGCACCATGAAAAACCCTTACTGGGCCTGTGCCATATGAGGGACGACGAGTATTCGTAGCTCCTTAAAGAGATTTCAGGTGGTCTTTGAGCTCGGAGACTTGCCGCTTCAAGAGTTCAGTCGTTGCGTCATCATAAGACGCGGCAAAAGCCGTAGGCGTTGGAGGCTCCGCTAAATTGGAAATAAGAAATTGTTTACAACATGTGCCGGCAAACTGGACCGACTGTTGTCTCTCGGGCCTCTATACCAAGACATTCAAGACTGATAAGCAAGTTTAGCCCGGGTCTCTTCGACCTGGTACACCTATCGACACACCAAGCTTCACTGTGTGTCGACGTTCCTTGGTAGTTTGAAAACTGTAAGCAATCGCAGCAATTGCCACAGCCCCCATGCCTAAGCAATAACAACGTAATACTTTTGTTATCAAGAAAAACAGATCTAGAAATAAATCCACTTGTCGAGAAATGGAAAACTAAACTGCTGCTCGACCTTCACGATGCACGGCCCGCTCCCACCGAACCGGGGTGCCGACCGGCCTAGGCCGGTCGGCGTTCGGGAGGGACGACGGGCCAGCCTAATCTAGCTCCCGCGTGACTTCGGTCTTGCCGAAGATAGGAGGGGAAAGGCTGTCAAAAAAAACCCTCTTCGCGCGGTCGCTCGTCGATCCCGCCGCCTCATCCCGTAAACCGCGCCCCAAGGTCATGCCGCGTCCACCGACGCGACGGTCCTCCTTGTCGAGGTCCCCCGTCACCTCGAGGACATGTGGGGGGGGACCGAGACACACAGACATAGAAAAAATGGGCGCTCCTGCCTCCGCGCCAGGATTTCCCCTCTCATTTCCTCGGTTTTTCGCTGTGTGGTACCCGGGTGCCTGTCAGATTATCTGGCTTGTGACCGTACCCTCTCCCCTCTTATCGCGCGTCCACCGAGCAGCCTTTTCTTGAGCGGGGGCCTCCGCGCTCGCCCGGGCCCACGCTCAAGGGATCATATGATCATGAAGGTCCGTCGGGGTAGTGGGTGTCGAGGGGGGGGGGGGGGGGGGGGCAGGTCACCGTAGTCGGATCCGGCGGGCCGCGGGCGCCCGGATATTATGCAAAACCCTCCGTGCGGGGTTTTCCGGCGGCGCCGACCCAAAGGGTCGTCGCCGCCCGATCGTGTCGCTCCTTCCGTCGCGACCGTCCTCCTTGCCGTCCAAGCTAACTCCCCCCCCCCCGGGAGATGTAGCATGTCGACGAGGCGGCTCGCTAGTGAGAGGCGGTGCCTTACCTTGGTGCTACTTCCTAACTAGCTCGACGCCGGGTACGGATATTAGTTTAGTTTCCAAAAAAGCCCTCCGTACATGGCTTTCCGGCGGCGGCTGATCCTGAGGATCCCCGCCGCCGCACTTAGCTGCTCCTCCGTCTGCGACCAGCCACTAGCATGTGCCATGTCTTGCCTCACCTCCCGGGAAGGATCGACTGGCGCAGGGCGGGTCGACGGCTAGCGAGCGCCCTTTCCTGGCGCTCCTTCCCGGCTGGCCACCACCAGCTCCAACACCCGCCTCCCACCGCTGATCCGGCCGTACCCTCCTCGCCATCAAACGCTCATGTAGTACAGGTCCCATTCCCTCGAAGGAGGACTGTACTCAATAGTATCTAGTCGCTAGAAAACATATCGGACGGGCCGAGCGGGAGATCTTGGTGCCGGTATTGCACAGATTCTTTTTTCAAAAGTCCTATGTACATGGCTTTCCCGACAGCTGCTGATCATGGGGATCGAGCTGTCGGCCCTCTTAGCCCCCTACCGTGCCAGGCGTGGCACGGCTACGGGGTTTCCAGCGCCCACCACGGGGAGGTGAGGGGATGCCGACGGGCCTGCGAGCGCACCCCCCTCCGGGGCCGCCGCCGCTGCGCCGCCGGCGGGCGCCAGGCTCCGCTATATGTGATTGTGCACGATTCTCGATGCGAATGCCCTTTTGACGATGAAAACGCTTGACGACATACATGCTGAGCTTGTGTGCGTCTCACGTGTCGGTGATGGAGTGGTATTCGCTGCGCATGCCCTTCATCACAAGTACATGATGACACGCCCGTTGTCGACGATGTCCCCAACTCGGGCAAGCAATCGTTGCAATCGAGCTAACCGGTTCATGACCGAATGCCGCTCCCACCGTCTGGTTTCGGCGTGTCCAAGTCCCGCAATAGCTCAGCACACCGGCAAACACCATCGTCCTCAGAATGATTGACTAGCGCGGTCCATGCAGTGTGGCCGCATGTCTTGTCATTCTCGCTAACAATCTCGATAATGGAGAGGTCATCCTCCGGCAGCGCAAGAATCAATGTGGAGTACATGTCGACTTGTTTTTTGGAGGAAGCGGCATTATCCGACGACAGAGCCATAGCTCTCTTTTGCATCAACCCAAAGTCACGGAAACGTTTCTTCCAGACATCAAAATATCGTCTCTCCCCACTGAATTTCGGTAGTTTTACGGAGTCCATGGCAAGTACGTCGGATGCGCTATCAAGAGCACTAGAAAATCAGGAAAATAGTCGGCGGCGTTTGGTTGCGACGCCTCGTGTCCTTTTCTGTCGCGGTGGTATAGGATGATTCCATCTTGATGTGTAGTGACGAGGTCACTAGTAAGGCACGCAAGTTGAAACCCCCACTTCCACATTGCACAATTTGCACGGGGCTTGGCGATGCATGCTTATATATATCATGCATTCCTACGTTTTCAAAAGGCCAATTCCCGGCGTGTGCAACGCGTGGGGCGGGTGTGAGTGTTACAAGCATATGCCCCGCAAGTATTTAAAATACCATGCAATGTCAACGTGTGGAGTCCAAAAGGTCGAATGAACCTCGCGCCCTCGCCACTAATACCAATCGCTATGACCCATTTGAATAGTGTAATGTTAAACAAAACCTTCATCATGCTTGGTTGTAATCGCTTTATTTCCAAACACATCGCCCGTACCAGTGGCGTGAACTTCCATGCTCCATTAACACACCCGTAATTCAGAAACCAGACCTTGTGCAACAACGATGGCATACCCGCCTCCAAACCCCCTCCAACAAGTCCAAAAAGATATGCATCACTGAAGTTACTTCGTGGCTCACTGATGAATAATTATGCATCGCTTGCTTCGTATGAGCGCTTATTGTTGCGGAATGCCCGCGCGTGGCGCTCAACAAGATGTGTGCAGTTCAAAAAATTTCTTGTTAATTTATGGGCTTAATTAGATATTCGAGGAAGTAGTTTAACAACACTCGCCTAAATTTAGCTCGTAACTAATCATATACGGATATAACGGCTAACTACTTGCTTCCCGACTCTAGTACAATTGGGTGGCAACTCGGTGTTGTCGAGCTTGACGCGGCGAAAGAGGGGCACGTGTTCTTTATACTACCTTAATAATATGCACAACATATTGCATGTCCTAGTGACGCGGGCTTGAATCCGGGGATGGTATTATACCTATCCTTGGGTTTCGGATGTGCTAATATATAGGGGGTAGCTTGAGGGTCAAGGCTACAAGTAAGTGCCGGGTAGTTGGGGTTTCCCTCCCTGCTTGTCTCTTACCTGTACCAGTTTAAGGCGCCGGCTATCAAGTGAGCGTTGCCACCATGCACTATCATTTGCATCCGCGAAAGATGAGACATTGCATGTTCGGAGCAGAGTGTGCACAATGACTATTACGGTTTCAGTAGATTGTAAACAATTCCTAGCAATTTATATTTGTAGTTGTCGGACGTATTTCGGACCGCGCGTATATAATATCCCTCAAGGCACATCTCTCACACCAACCTGTTACAGACGTAGAGTCGGCCTCGCCCCCTTCCCTCCCCCCGCGTTAGCAGCAAGCTCGGCTAAAATAACTACGCGACAGTCACACATGCTAAGAAATATTGCGTGAGAGCAGCACAATGCCGCGGCAATGGACGGCGTGGGTGGGGGTGTCTTCCTGCGTTGTCGCCGGCGCTCTAATGGCGGTGTCGCAGACGGCGGGTAGGCGCGCGAGGTTTCTCAAGGAAGCGCTCGAGGTTGCACACCTTGAGGGTAGGCTCTGCCCACATAACGCTATGACCCAATTCAGTGCTGGTGGAGCTGCGAAAACGGATCGACTAGGGCATGTTGTCGTGCTTGGAATTTCACAGCGGTCGCTCGAGTGGAAGTACTGGTGTAAATATATTTGTAAGCAGGTTTTCAGCACAGGGTCCAATTGCTAACGACAACTGTCTCGCTGTGCCGGCGAAGATCTCGCGGCTCTGGCCAGCATTCTGCCGCTCGTGATCGCCGTGACGGGACGGGTGTGCTGCTCTAAGCCCATCAAGTGCGAGGACGGCGAGACGGAAGCCCCCATCGTGAATGTGCGCACCCACGACTTATTATGATAATTATTTCAATATCGATATATTTAGTTCGCGCAAAATAATCCTCTCTTCCGACATCGACTCACCGAAACCGAAACGTCGACTCTTCCTATTGGGACGCAGGCGACGGAGCAGGAGCACTTTCTCAGGCAAGTGCCTGACGGGAGCTGGAAGCACGAGAAGGCGACGGTGTTCAACTCCACGCGCGAGGTGCCGTGGTCGCTCGACGACGGCAGCGGCGTCCAACTCGAAGTGCTCAACGGAAGAGAGGCCAGCAACCTGGTAGCACCACCACCCTACACACCTACCTACCGACCTACCTACCTACCTACCCACCTATCTACCTACCGACCTACCTACCTACCTACCCACCTATCTACCTACCTATCCACCTACCCACCTACCCACCTACCTACCAACCCATTTACCCACTAACTAATCCACCTACCCACCTACCTACCTACCCACCTACCCACCTACCCACCTACCCACCTACCTACCCACTTACCCAAATACCTACCTACCCACCCACGTACACTTCCTACCCCCCCCTCCCCCCCCCCTACCTACCTACCCCTGTTCCTACCTACCCACCTATCCATCTACCCACCCACTCACATACCTTCCTTCTTACCCACACTCCTACCTATCTTCAAGTCTACCCCCCTTACTTACCTACCTATCGATCTAACTACCTATCTATCTTACTATCATTGTGTTTTCCTTCCTACCTACCTACCTTCCTTCCTACCTACCCATCTACCTACCTACCTACCTACCTACCTACCTACCTACCCACCCGTCTACCCACCTACCTACCGCCATACTTAACTACCTACCTACCTACCTGCCTACCTACCTACCTACCTACCTGTCTCGCCACCTCCGATTCCATCCCAGTCCACTGACAAGCCCTCTGACAGCTCTGCCCCGCTGCCCTGCCAGCCGCAGGACCTAACCACCATTTATGACCAATACCAACCCATAGGGAAGACGCTATTCCAGTCCGCGTCAGACCATATTCAGTAAGCCACCCGCCCTCCTCCCCCCACGCACTGCTCTGGGATGAAGTTGGGAAAGGAAGGGGTGGAGAGGGTGGCTGAGGTGCTGGGTGTGGTATGGTGTGGTGTGGTGTGGCGTGGTGCTGTAGGGGAATGCGATCTTTGGGTGTGAGACGGACGGAGCGCGTGTTGCCGGTGGGGACTGCGGTCACGGCGGTGGGAGAGCTGACGGTGGGGGTGCCGAGGCCAGGGAGCGGGGTGGAGGGGGCAGGGGGCAACCCGCACTGCCTCGTCCTCCGCCGGCCTCGCCACGGCTCCCCTTTCTACATCACCACAAAGAGTTTACCCGAGCTCACTGAATCGCTCAGCTCCCTTTCCCGAATCTGCAAGGTACGGCTACCCCTCCCTCCTTCATCCCACTAACACTTTTACATAGTAATGTCTGAGGGCATGACTTTGGAGGTTGTGTGTGTGTGTGTGTGTGTGTGTGTGTGTGTGTGTGTGTGTGTGTGTGTGTGCTTGTGTGTGCGTGTGTGTGTGTGGGGGGGGGGGTACGTGTCGTGTGTGTATGAGTGCACGTCAGTGTTGGTGTGTGTGTGTGTGTGTGCGAGAGTGTGTGCATGTGTGTGACTGGGTGTCAGTGTGTAAATGTGCACGGGGGAGTGTATGTGTGTGCGTGTATGAGTGTGTCGAGCGGCGTTTGGCTGTGCGTTGTTTAATGGCATGTGTGTACGCCTGTGTGCGTGTGGGTGTACATGTGTGTCTGTGTGTGTGCTGTGTGCATGTGTGTACGTCTGTGTGTGTGTGTGTGTGTGTGTGCTTCTGTACGTGTGCCTGCGCGCACACGCGCGTGTGAGGATGTGTGCGTGCGTGTGAATGTTATGTTTTTAGCTGTGTGGGTGTGTGTATACATTTGCGTGTGATTGTCATTGTGACTGTATGTTTGTATGAGTTTGTGAGTGTGCGTATGGGTGTGTGGTTGAAGTGTGTGTCACTGGGTGTTCGTGTATTTGTCTATGTGTGTACATCTGTGCGTGTGCGTGTATATATCTGTATGCGTGTGTGTTTGTGTGTGTGTGTGTGCGCGAGCGCGCGCGCGCGTGTGTGTGTGTGCTTGGGAGAGAGGGAGAATATGTGCGTGTTGTTTTGGATTTGTATATGTCTTTGGGTGTCTTTGTGTCTTCCTTACTGTGTGTGTATGTAAGAGTGTGCGCGCGCGTGTTTGTGTGTGTGTGTGTGTGTGTGTGTGTGTGTGTGTGAGTGTGTGTGTGTTTATCACGCGTGTGTGTGACTTTGTGTTTGTTGGCTGCTGTGCTGCAGTACATGGCATGGGGGTTCGGGGCGACGGGGCTGCTGCTGCTGATTCAGCATGGCGTGTTGGTGCTGTTGGAGGACAGGCGTCGTCGAAAGCTACGGTGCGCCAGGGAGCCCCAACTCTTCTCCTCTTCCTCGCACCGACACACCTGACCTTGTTGCGGCATTGATGCTGTGCGGGGGCGGGTTGTTGTGTTAATGACTCATTATTTGTATTTATTTGAAAAAATGCGGAGTCATCGTAGAGTAGGTCGGGTGTCCGTAAAGCGTGGAAGGCGGGTGTTGTTTGAAGGCTTACATTTTGACAGTTTCTGTCATTATTGAAACTCTAGTTTTGAGGTTGATTTGCTTTTTGTTGCGATGTTTGCGTATTTTCTCAGCGTTTTTCACCATTTTTTTGGTCTGCAAACTCTTCCATTGAGTCACATCCCAGAGTGGTCCGTTGCACAGCACTGAATCGCCCTTGAAATAAGCGCAACTCAAACTCCCACAAACTCACACTTCCCCATAATAAATGTTGTGCGATGTATTTATTCACATATTATTTATATTTTCAAGCGCAGTGTTATATGTTGTCAATTTAACCAATTCCCATACTAAGAATGCACGCCTGCATTTTCATTGTCGCACGAGACCCTCCGCTGTTCGCAAAGACAGCCCAACGAACGATGCACCCAAAAAGACGCCGAGCGACTGTGCTTTGTTGCTCGCCATTTCTTTGCCTTGCGTTTCTGAGCATGATAGATGGGCGTTTTTGCATATTTAGAATAACTTGTTTTATAATCAAAAACTACTATCTCCGCAGGACATTCCAATGCGTGACGAGAGTTAAGTTTACGAGCTATCATGTGATTTTTGTAATCAAAATAAATAGCTATCATGTGCTGTCGTGTGAATGAAAACAGTTAAATTTGTGAGGCGATTATAAAGAATTTTGTAATTTATTTTTGGCGACACTTAATTAAGCGGTCTAGTTCGCTACTCAGTTTTTGAGAGACGAATATTTAAAAAAACATTTTGTTGCTATTCCAGTAGAGTGAAGTTGCTGCGAATCATGCGAAGGGCTGAAATGAATGCAATGTTGACCCTGATTCACGTTTGTATGGAAGTCGCGACCCTCTGAAGCAGACATTTTTGGAAGAGCGGAAACCTGCGCTAACAGGGCAGAGTGTTCAGAGAATACGACCGCATTGTTAACGTGGGCGCGGTGGTTGGGGAGTAAATGCGCTGATAACATTTGAGTAAAGCTGAAAATTTTGACGAACGATTGCGAATGAATCTTGTAAATAATCTCAAATTTTGTAAGTATCAAAGAATAAATGTATCCCATTTTATTGAAACCTTATTTGCATTCGACTCATTCTGTCTCAACATATTCGTAAAATGATTTTATTTATTTATTTTGATTATCCGTATAATTATGTCTCTAATATGTATATGTTCTTGCTTACAATATTATGCTATAGCCAAACTCTGTCGCTAATGTTGACAATGCCGTTAATTAATACGGCCGGTGGTGTGCCCCCTCGCAGTGCCCAAGTGCGCCAGGCGCGGCGGATGCAGCCCTTGCCGTTGCCTGACAGCGCCTGGGAAGGCAACGAGGACGGGGCGCAGCGGGACAGACCTGACAACACCTGCGTCGTGTGCCTCGTAAGCGTCGCCAATAAGGACGAAGTAAATGTAGATAAATGAAATAAATTAATGAAAAGATAAAAGAGGATGATGTTACTGAAGAAAAATGTAAGAAGTGTATATTTGCGTTATTATGCAGACTTGAATACCACAATTAACGAATGAGTGAATGAAAAATTTAAACTATATTTCGAATGTACATTTACAACGAATTTAATGGTGTGTGTGTGTGTGTGTGTGTGTGTGTGTGTGTGTGTGTGTGTGTGTGTTTGTGTGTGTGTGTGTGTGTGTGTGTGTGTGTGTGTGTTTTCAGGAGCGCCCCTTGGATGCCGTGTTTATCAAGTGTGGCCATATGTGTTGCTGCATCGACTGCGGCTCTCGACTGAGCCACTGCCCCGTGTGCCGACGCCACACCGACGTCATCCGAGTGTATTTCCCCTGACTAATTACTTTTGGTAAACAGATAGCTCAGCCGGTCGCTGCAGAGGCTGAAGTCATGCAAAGCCCTGAGACCAGTTACAACAAGTCACACTGCTTAGTCGCAAATGTTATAATTTTGCTGACGACCAATGATGCGGCCACATTAGTTCATTCCGTGCAGACGGTGCGGAGCGCTGAATACACACCAAAGTGTGTATTTTCAATATGACAGACGCCCTTAGCTTTAGATGTTTCTTTCCACTCCACAGAATGCCATTTTGGAACACGCGCACGGTGACAAACCTTTGTAAATCTATGTTCTGCTGCTTTTTTTCGCGCCAAACTACATAAGATGCGTTGTCATGTTTTTGGATTGCGGTTGAGTGTTGAGGTTAAGCTGCCTGATGGCTTTGTCCTCTGCAGTATTCCTGCTCCCACTCTTTCTGTGGCCTCTTTGGCGGGGAAAGTGTTTACAGGGTGCGTGCAATCCAGTAACTGTGGCAATTACTGTTGTTGCTCGCAGTTTTTGCCCCCGAGGAACGTCGGCACACGTTGGAGATAATAGGTGCGTCGATAGATGTGCATGGTCGAATAGTACCCGGCCCGATCGTTACTCCTATGTGTCCTGATGGGAAGGTATTTGATGGCCGCTCGACAACAACCGGTCGAGCTCGCCGATATTGTTGTGATACAATTTCATTTTCGTGCAATGTATCTACTGAGGATCCCGCCGGCGGCGTAGCGGCGGCGGCCGCGAGGGGGGGTGCGCTCGCAGGCCCGGCGACCCTCACCTTCTCGTGGTGGACGATGGTAACCCCATTGCCATGTCGGACATTGCACGGTAGGGGGCTAGGCGGGGTGAGCCGGCAGCTGCGATCCGCGGGATCAACAGCTTTCGGGAAAGTCATGTACGGAGGGCTTTTGAAATGATATATGTGCGCTAGCGTCAAGATTTCCCGCTCGGCTAGTCCGATATTTCATTTCAACGCTAGTTATTCCTTAAATGCTCTCTTGTTCGAGGACGGGACTTGTATCTCAGAAGTTTTTCGCCGGCGGGGAGGGTACGGGCGGCGGATTTGAGTTGGCGACGGGTGTTTGAGCAGGCGGCGGACGGCCGGGAAGCAGTCCCATGGCAAGGCGCTAGCTATCCGTCGACTCGCCTTGGGGGACTCGTGCCTCCCCTAAATCCTAAAACCGCAACTCTACATTGTTATTATTTCGCTTTGAGCCGTGAATTTGGCGCTCTCGGCGGCCACGCCACGGCTTTTCTTACATAATTGGCCAAGCAAACGGCCGACCCTAAAGGGATGCATGTGAGCAAGTTGTTGACCTCATAAGCGCATAATGGTTTCTCTCACCGTCCATGTCGCTCACGTGGACAACGTATAGCGTGGATTGTCCGCCGCCGCGGATGGTGTGTAGGCCGCTTCTTCCTCGGCTAGGACGCCTTCTCCTGCCACGGCGTTTTTCACCCGCGCCATGGGCCGCAAGCGTCTCCGTGCTTCCTCGCGCGGGGCGTGAGGCGTTGCCGCTTGTCGCCTCCACGTGTCTCGTTTGCAGCGTCGCGTGGGAGTGTCGTGTGTTCCCTCGTGTTTTCTCTGTTGAGTTTTTGTGCTCATGGTAGTGCCCCCCCTTTGCCGTGCCTCGGATTCCGTGACCCTTTTGTCAGTGATGCCTTCTTGGTTCTCTCCCCCTTTCCCCCCTTTTCATCATATTAGAGGAAAACTGTGAATATTATAGTTTGCTCTTCATGATGGTGCTTTGGGTTCCTATCTCCGCGACGCTTTGCATGAGGGCACTGCTGATGTTGTGGCATGCCTTCTTATTCCTCGGGCTTAGCTTGTTTCCTCTCCTCTTCGCTTTGCTTGGTGGTCTCAAGTCTCCACTGCTTTTCCTTCACGTGTTTTTCCTTCTTTATTCCCCCATTTCAAGCATAGCTTTTCCGCTTATTTTAATAATTTGAATTGGGTATGATACGCATGGCTGTTATAATAATCGCCTATTGAGATATGGTATGTACGGGTTCTCGTAGTACGTTTGTTGCTTCATTCGTCCGTCGGCTACGGTCCATCAAAGCCTTAATTGAGGGGAACTACGAGCACTTATTGTGCATTGCTGCTTTGTTTTTCAAACCCTAAATTCTTCTGCATAAATATTTATTGTACCCGTAAAAGGCATCGCGAGTTCACTAACGCCCCCCACCCGCGCCCAGCGGCAGCAAACCAGCGATGGTTCTGCCCTGAAAGTGCTCAGTCCTAAGAATAGCAAAGCACCTCTCCCTGCGGCGCAAAAGACTGTGCAGTAGGCGTGTAGCCTTACGCTACGTGAGAGGTGATGTTGCGCCCGCTGGCGCGACCGGTCCGTGCGATGGCGTCCTCACCAGGAAAGGCAGCTTCGTCGCTGGCGGCGATCAAAAAGCGCGTGGCTGGCGCCATTCAGATCGGAGCGCCCCTTTATAACAGCGGCAACGTAGCTGGCTGTGAAACGGTGAGTGCCGCATTCCATACACTCCTGCCACTACGTCAAACCTAGGTTTACTGCTCACCCCTCTCGCGTTGGTGATTCTTCCATGCTACTTGATACCCTAAACCCTATGTGCGCGTGCAGTCGTCACCGTGCATAGTACTTTGATATGAATAGTTTTGTTTTGCACACGCCTACCCCTATAATTACCATATATGGCTACGTCCAACTTTTATCCTCCGGTGCCAGCCGCCCGACCAAAAATCAATGTCGTTCTGTCTTTCAATTGCTTGCTCAATCAGCGACGTAGGAACGTAAGCAGTCGACAAAGTTAGTATGATGAACGCACGCCCGTCCCTCGTCGCAGTTGCAATCGGCCAACACCAATATCTGAACTCACATGAATGATTCAATTTATACATAAAAAAAAAAAAAAAACGCTGTCTCGCGCTTTTCGCGTCCTCTCACGCTCGTCACCCTCGTTTCTATATGGTCTTTCCCACTATATAGCTATGTCGCCATGAATCTTCCCAGAATTCGCGAGGTTCTCATCAGGCCTCTGCCTGTTGTCTTCTCGGTCGGTATTTGATTATTAGCGAATAGATAAACGGAGGCTCTGAAAAAATGCTACGCGACAGTAATAAAAGGACGAGGCCGATATGGTGATATGACTAATGCTTTCTGGCGAATAACTGCGTCTCTGTCTGTTTCGTTATGTATTTGTTTACCGCTTGTTGCTGTTCCCAATGAAGCCGTATCATTACTAGTGATAATTGGAAGAACATTGCGACTGCCAGCAAGTGCGGCAATGCGTAGCTCAGACGACGCCCGAGTGTGGATTACGTGCTACTGCTGGTACTCGTCGTGCCTGTGCGAGAATTTTTTAGGCCACTGATGAAACCTGCCTACTTATTACAGGTATACCGCGAGACATATGCCTCGCTACTGGCCAGTTCGGATGTCATGCAGCTGACGCGCGTGAGTAAAGTACTGACGGCCCAGATGGATAAGCTGGAGGAGGGCGAGGTGAACAGAAACGCATGGGCACTCCGCGACGGCTTCGACGCCATCCTCGAGCTACCCGAGTCCGAGCCGACCGTTTATACCGTCAGAGATACCGGAGCTCATCCTCCCTCTGAGACCCTGGCAATGGTAACGATCGAGAGCGAGCTGCAGGCGGGCGCGTTCCGGACGATGAACGATGGAGTGATGGGCGGAGTGAGCGACGGACATGTCCGCTTCTCGGACAAGGACGGCGGCGGCATGCTTTTCAGCGGAATAGTCCGGACGGAGAATAACGGCGGCTTCGCTAGCTGTCGACTACAGGCAGAGTTTCCCGACCTTTCCTCCTTCACTGGGTTATATGTGGACTGCCGCTGTAACGACGGGGATAAAGTTTTCCAGGTGGTGACGAAGGACGAGGAGGCGCTGATGACGCGCGTAAATTTTAAAGCGCCCTTCCGAGCTCCCGCCTCAACTGCCGTCGCTCGCGTGCTCATCCCGTTCTCTGCGTTCGATCGACCGGAGAGGATGGGGCGGGGGGTAGCGCGGGGTCCGCTGGACGCCGCCACCGTGCGCGAGGTGGGCTTTATGGTTCTGAAGCCCTCTGTGGGTGCCTTCGAACTCCAAGTGCGTGAACTCGGCGTCTACAAATTGTAATCAATCAATATGACTGCGTTTGGCGGAACGCGATATATATGTATGTCAAAAATCGCGATCGTCCGATCGTTCTCTCAATTTCATCAGAATAATTGTTTAAACCTTTGTACGGGATCTTAATTCAAAGCCATTCCACCGCGAAATTCCAGAAAACGATGTTGTCGCTGAGCGGTAACGTCGCCGTCGATCCTGTTGGCTCCGGCCGGGGTCGACAGCACGCTCAGTTGCATAGGTGTGTCGCAATGCTGTATGTTGAAAAAGCCGCAGGAGATATAGTGGGAATAAAGGTCAACTACTCGGCGGGCGACAGTGGTGCGGGCGCCCGTAGGACGTCCGTCACCTACAGAGTCCCAAACCATAAACAGTGTCAACCGCCGAAGACCCTATTTCCAATTTCATGAAAAAACCTATCATATCTTTGAAAACGCTCGCCATCGCAAAACATCAGCTGAGCCCGAATCCAATTCTGCACAGCGGATTATGCAGTGCTGTCATGTGATTGTTTAACAATAAAGTCTCAAACGTATTTGACATACCAGGAAATAAAAGACCGCCAATGTATGACAGCGGACTGAACAAACTAGGGTTTCTAAATCAGGGTTTCAAATTGAATATTCGTCCTGCGGCTATGCGCACTGCATCAGCCCCCCGCCACCTCTTGTCCTTGCGCGCCGCACCGGCGTTGCCCCCGCGCTGCTACCCCCCTCGGCAGCGAATGCCATGTGGTGCAGCTCCAGTGGCTCCAGCGGCGCCGCGGGCTTGCGGGAGGCGACGCGCCGTCGGTCGTGGGGGTAGGTGAAGTGGAGGCAGAAGAAGACGAGGGCGCAGAGGGCCCAGGGGACGGCCGTCATCACAAACATGGCGGAGCCCAGCGCCTCTGCTTTCTGCGCACAAGGCGGGTCACTCAAGCACGTGAGGTAAGCCCCGGCTGAAACACGAAATCATATAATTTGGGTTTTGCTCTTAAAATAATTGTAAACAAATTGTGAACATGAATTTCGACGAATTTCACATCGAGTCATAAGACAATGCCTTCACTTGAAAATTACAACTCCAATGTGGAAATGTCCGGGTTAACAGTGGGCGAGCATGCTCAACCGTAGCTAAAAAGGGAAGAATTGCGCGACATTGCTTATTTGAAGAATTTTGAGTAGATTGTGAGATTTGAAAAAATAATTCTGAAACTCAAAAAAATCCAAAATGTTTTGAAACTGAAAAAAAAGTAACATTCCGGGAAAGGGTGCGACAGACGGTGTGCCGCCACCTGCAGGTCGGACATCCCGCTGTCCTCGCCCTGGCAGTCCACCGAGGAGCAGGCCTGGGAGGAGGTGGCGAGGCCGTGGTACCCAAACCAGTTCTGCGCAATCCAGCCGACCATCGGAGCCCCGAACGCAGCCGGAGCCCCCTAACAGCAGCGGCGACGACAACAACACCGCCATCAGCAACAGCAACAACACCGCCATCATCATCAACAGTAGCAGCAGCAGCAACAAGAAAAACAACAATAACACTACAACACCAGTAAAAATAACACTAAAAAAACAACAACAACAACAACAACAACAACAACAACAACACGATAATACCAACACCAGCAACAGGAGTGATAACACCTCTCCATCAGCAACACCACCACCACCAACAGCAATAGAACAAACACCAGGATTATCAAAGACATCACCAGTATTAACAACAACAATAACAACAACAACGACAACAACCAAAACGCCTCCAACACAAACAAAGACACCACTGCCAATCAAAGCACCCCACCACCAACCCAAACAATAACATCAACAACAATAACAGGTGCAGCAGCAGTGTTATCACCTCACCGACAGCAAGATCATTAACATCACCAGCATCACGAACGCCGACAGCAACAACACCCTAACCAACAGCAAGACTTGCCAACAATTACCTTCAGAATTAACACCTTCCGCAGCAACACCGACATCACCGTACCAACACCACCAACACTAACGCAACAACAGGAGCAGCAGCAGCTGAGACAGCAACAACACCGGCAACACCGTCACTACTACACCAAAAGTCGACGACAGCAACAACTGCACCACCAACAAAACACTCACTCAAACACACACACACACACACACACATACACACACACACGCACACACACACACACACACACACACACACACACACACACACACACACACACACACACACACACACACACACACACAGCAGTAGCAGCGTTATGAGAACCATGACAGCAGCCCCACCCAAGTCAGGACCACCGCCAGCAACAACACCAATAACAGCATGAAGGCCACCAGCCTCAAACTTTTAACTAAAATCAAGAACAGCAACAGCAAATACAGCTCCTCCCCAATAACAGCAGCAGCAGTAACAACAACAACAACAGCAACAACAATAACAGCAAACCGCAGCAACGAACCACCAGCAGCAGCAGCAGCAGCATTACCAATAGCAGCACCATCTCAAAACTACAACAAACATCGGCAACAAGAACAATAGTTCCTCCCCATGAGCCAAACCAACGCCAGTAACTCCAGGACTAGCAACCTCAACAACACAGAAAATCCAGCAGCAGAAAGCCACGATCAGCATCGTCACCGGCAACACCACATACAGCAGCAATACAGACAGTAGTATAAAACACACCGCCACAAGTACCACACCACAACCATCAAGACCACTGACCACCAGCGCCATCAACAACAGCAGCAACAACAACAACATTGTCGATAATAACGACGGCAGCGGCAGCGTCGTCCTTACGAACATCACGCGGCGCAGGTTAGTTGTGGTATATAGAAGAAAAGGAAATAGAAGAGACGCAAGTACGAGAAGAATACTGAGAGGAGAGACTACGTGAGGACAGCGGCCCAACCTCGAAGCAGCGGTTGAGAGCAAACACAAGGTTGCGATGCGCCGCAGGCACCACCTCTGCAAGACTGGGGGGTAAGGAGAAAGAAAGGGGACAAGGGGAGGCCGGCTCAGTTAGCACTCTGGTGGATCAAATTTCAATTGGCAAGGGGGTATGGCAGGTTGCACAGCGATTAGTTGGGGAAAGGGACAATAGAGGAAAGGGAGCATACATGGGCTGCTTCCCTGCGGGTCCAGCCCATGTCATCATCGAGCCGGCCGCAAAGAGGACTATCCCGTAAAGATAAGCCGCCTCGTTGGCGCCCTCTCGCGGAAGGCCCTTAAAAAACACGGCGCACCTGGGAGAGCCAAGCAAAGGCATCATCACACCCACTGAGTTGGTGAGTTGAGCCTGAGTCTCATACTCACACTCAGCCATGGTAAATTCATATGACGGGTCAATAAATCAATACCGTCAAAAAAAAGGCAGGCTGCGTACAACCAAACTCAAAACCTACCAAAGTCGTAAAGTGCGTGTGTGTGTGTGTGTGTGTGTGAGAGAGAGAGAGAGAGAGAGAGAAAGAGAGAGAGAGAGAGAGAGAGAGAGAGAGAGAGAGAGAGAGAGAGAGAGAGAGAGAGACAGAGAGAGAGAGACAGAGACAGAGTGTGTGTGTGTGTGTGTGTGTGTGTGTGTGTGTTGGGGAGGCGGGTCGGAGAGGGAGAGGATGTGTGTGTGTGCGTGTGTGTTGAAGGGAGCGTAAGAGAGTGAAAACGTGTGTGCGTGAACGTGTATGAAAGAGGGTGTGTGCGCGGGTGTTTGTTCATGTATAAGTATGTGCGCGCGTGCTTGTTCATGTATGAGAGTGTGTGTGTGTGTGTGTTACGAGGGGGGTGGGCTGCGCCTGGGTGCCACCCTCCTTACCAAGGCACTGCTGAGAGTGTGCTGAGGGCGCTGACTGCGATTCGGCCATGATTGGGGAAAGCCACCGCGGCTTTGTCCCCAACGTAACCCCCCAGCAGCCCCCCCGTCGCCGCGCCCCCCATGAACCCCGCGGCGATGATGCTGGCGTGCAAGTTGTCGATGCCTAGCTGCTTCAGGTACAGCATAGTGAAGGTGAGCGCATTGAAGGGGATAATACCGAGAAGCCCCTTGCAACACGGCAACATACGACACGCACATACGTCATTCCCTCCTTCAGTGATCACCACGATGATAATGATGATGATGGTGATGATGGTGATGTGGTGATATATGTGATGATGAAGATGATGATGATGGCGATGATGAAGATGTTGATTTTAATGTGACTATGTTGATGATGATGATGATGATGATGATGATGATGATGGTAAGCATCATGGTGATGATGAGGCTGATAATGGTGGCGATGATGATGATGATGATGATGAGAGTGCTGGTGGTCGTGTTAATGGGGATGCTGATGAGGCTGATAATGGTGACGAGGCTGAATGGTGACGACGATGATGGTGATGGTGGTCATGGTGATGATGATGATGATGGCGATGATGATGGTGATGGTGATGGTAACGGTGGTCATGGTGATGATGATGATGGTGATGGTGGTGATGGTGATGATAGTGATGGTGTTTGTAATGAGGACAACGGTGGTGGTGGTGGTGATGATGATGGTATTTCAGACAAAAATGTGCAGCGCAAAGCAGAGCCGAACATACCTGAAGGTTGATGATGACAAAGGAAGGGCACAGCAGAACGCTCCTCGCCGCACCAAATGCGCTGCGCAGCTTTGCCAACTGCGAATGCACAGCGGGCCGTCCCGAGTGCCGGTGTGCCTGCGACCCCACCACCACCAGCCATCCCCCAGCCCTATTCAGTCCAGTTTCGCTCGAGCAGCCCTGTACGTGAGTGAAAAGGGGGCCTCTGCGAAGCGCTTACCGGGAACCAGGGGTCGCGGGCCAGCACCAAGAAGGCAGCACCCACAATCAACCCAAGCACGCCCATCAGGAGCCAAGAGATACGCCAGCCCTGCACGGTGGGGGTGACAAGCATGGCAACCCTCTCAATCTATCATGCTCCCCTCCATCCATTTTTCCTCCCTCCGCTCCCCCAAGGGGCCATCTGATAAAATGCAGTGCTTCAACTGTGAGCATACGATGAGAAAGAGCGGATGAAAGCGTGGGAGACGTACCTCCACTCCGTACCACTCGTGGCCTGACACGTTGGTGGCAAATATGACCCCAAACATTGCCCCAAACGCCTGTGGAAAGAAGCGCGTGAAGAGACCCTCAGGGCAGCGTAGGGGCAGACGAAACAAGGCGTCGGTGCATGTTCAGGTGCAGGTGCGCACCTGTACGGCGTTGATGATGCCGTAGGCACGCCCTCGCTGTGCGTCCGAATAATAATCCGCGATAAGACTTTGACCCCTGCCGCAGCAAGTAAGTAGTGGGTGTTACAGACGAGAGGAGGGGGGGATTGGGGGGGGGGGGGGGGAGACAGGTGGGAAGGCATAAATGCACCTGTGTGTGTGAGTTGGGGGGGGGGGGGGAGTATCTGGGCGTTGGTGTGTTTGTGTTCCTGTGTGTGCGTTTCTTTTTGTGTTTATGTATGTATGGGTGGTAAGCGTGTGTGTATATGTTCATGTTTTGGGTGTGTGTGTGTGTGTGTGAGAGAGGAGGAGGAGAGAGAGAGAGAGAGAGAGAGAGAGAGAGAGAGAGAGAGAGAGAGAGAGAGAGAGAGAGAGTGACTGTGTCGGTGTGAGTGAGTGTGCATGTGTGTGTTTAGGTGCGTGTGTATATGAGTGTGGTTGTGTGTGTGTGTGTGTGTGTGTGTTCGTATTCCTGCGTGCACGCGCGCGTGTGTGTATGTTAATTGTGGGAGGGAGGGGGAGAGAGAGAGAGAGAGAGAGAAAAATTGTGCGTGTGTGGGTGGGTGGGTGGGTGTGTGTGTGTGTGTGCGTGCGTGTGTGGCGGTCCACAAACTCACGCCGGCATCACCAGCGCTATCCCGATCCCATTCACACTGCACAGCGCGGCCGCCTGCCCACACACACAGCCCTTAGGGGGTATGTGGAGGATTGTGCTGAGGTATGAGAGGGGGGTTGAGACGTGTCGCACCTCCGGCACGGAAACCGCGTAGGCCATCATGCAGGTGCTGAGGCCCCACATCAAACAGCCCACGGCGACGATAACGCGACGGTCGCCCTGATGACCTGACAAGACTCGACATGAGTGCAATGCATGAGTAAGAAAAAGGCAGGTTGGAGAGGGGGCGGCGTACTTAGAGGGGTGGGCCTGAATGGTGGGATAGGGGAGTACCGAGGAGGCCAACAGCTGGGGAGAGCAGAGACATGCTGAGCTGACGACTGAGTGTGACGTAGCCAAGCTGTGCGGGAGTGGCCTGCAGCGCGGCGCCCAGGCTGTCGAAGGTGGAGGGTAGAACCTGCAGCACCACCAGAACAGGGTGCTAGTCACCTTCCTGCGCGTCTATACGTGCTGCGTGCTGAAAATTTTTGCATCCACTCATCCGAATGCGATGCTTGTTAAACAAATACCTGCAATTATATCATGTTTTTCATCCGTATCCAGTTTTCAGTAATAATTGTAATTTTCTAAAGCTATTTTGTTAATTTATATGGTAGCACACCCGGGGGAGGGGAGGGGGGGAGGGCGGCTCGCGTTCTCGTCCGCCTTCTCCAGCATAAACGCGGTGGCAACTGAAGCGTAGGTGCGAGAACGGTTGGCGGTGATGAGGGAGGGTGGCGGTGACGAGGTAGGGGATCCCTCCGGCGCAGCCACCGACGTGGACTTGTCGCCCTCGTCAGCGCTCGCGAGCAAAAGAGGGCGCGACTCGGGCAACGAACCACCACCGCCCGCAACCGGCCGCACGGCCGAACTGACGCCGTCCGAATGCGAATCCTTCCCATTCAGCAGCACCTCCCCCTCTCGGAGGGCAGACGCCATCTTCGACAACCCTCAACGCACGGGATCGCGCGTTCTGGAAGAGTGAGAGAGTGAGTGAGAGTGAGAGTGCTGCTGCCAGATGAAGAACAATTCCCCTACATTATAATTAGCGGGCGAAATAATAATATTATTATGTTATTATTCCCCTATATTATTCAGTTCACAATACCCGTACCCGTATTGGTAAGTAATCAATCAAATTCTTACAAGAAAAAGCAGTGGAGGCCACCAAGCAAAAAGAAGAAAAGAGGAAAAACCTGAGTCCGAGGAACAGGAAGGCATGCCACAGCGTCAGTATTTCCCTCCGGAAAATCGTCGCGTAGATAGGAACCCAGAGCACCATGAAGAGCAGCAGAAAGACGTTGCATGAATTCACGTCGCACATCCCCCAAAAATCGCTGAAAAGGAACAAAAGTAGTTCGCCGAAGGAAATGATGCATACGGACATAACTAACCGTCAGAGCGCAAAGAGCGAGAGTGAGTAGCACCCATGCCAAGCAAGCGACGAAGTGCCACCAAATAGCCATGCGATCAACCAACTCATCTGCCATATAGGCGCCAACCGGCCCCCATCCTCCATAGCGAAGGGATTGTAGTCATGGATCGACTGAAGCGAAAGCGTGCCAACCAAAGCAGAAGTGCGGAGGTCCGCATCAAGTTTGCCATACTGAGCTCCCGTAGTGGTAAGTGGTATGAGACGACATATCATATGCGGATGATCAAGATAATCTGCGGAAAATCCGGTACGGAGGGTGTGAATAATTTCCTCACCCCGCGGCCTTTTTGGATCATGCCATTGCGACCATGCCCTACTCTACCGCTACCCACTATCGTCATGCACACTTAATATTAGAGAGTGCGAGCCCGGGTAAGCGCGGAGTCTCGAACTCGAAACAAGGGTGCTCCATGGGCGCGCGAACGGTGGGTAGAGGGTACGGTCGCTGGCCAACTTTCCAGACATGTACCCGGGTATTAGACAGAGAAAAGCCGGGAAAACTTGTCAGCGCGGCGGCAAGAGCGCTAGCTTTCTCTATCTTACTATCTTGCACCCCCCCCCCCCCCCCACCTGCCCTCGAGGTGACGGGGGACCTCGACTAGGAGGAAAGTCGCGACGGGATGAGCGGCTACGACCTTGGGGCGGGGCTTACGGGATGCGGCGGCGGGATCGACGAGCGACCGCGTGAGGAGGGGTTTTTCGCTAGCTTTTCCCCTCTTTTATGTTGCAAGACCGAAGTCACGCGGGAGCTAGATCAAGCTGGCCCGTCGACCCTCTCGAACGCCGATCGGCCTAGGCCGGTCGGCACCCCGGTTCGGTGGGAGAGCGCCGTGCATCGTGAAGGTCGAGCAACACCTTCAGTTTGCACTCTTGACGACATGTGGATATCAAGATCTCTTTTTCTCGATTGCAAAATTATTTAGGTCTTTAGGCGGGAGGACTGTGGCAATTACTGCGGTTGCTAACAGTTTTTTTAAGCTCCGGGGAACGTCGGCACACATTGCAGATAGGTGTGTCGATAGGTGAACATGGTCGAAGAGCGCGCGGCCCAATTGTTCTCCATGGCAGAGTATTGATGATGGCCGTTAGACATCAGTCGGCCCAGTTTGCCAATATTGGTGTAATACACTCCTCCACAAACGTCCGGACAAGATTTTGCACCTTCGCAAGAAAAAATGTAACTGTACCTCGATTTCATTGACAAATCTCTTGAAATGCTATGCAATGCTGTGGCGCCCAAGATAGAATGCGCCGACAGCTACGGGGGTCGAATTCGAGCACTACCGGGCTTGTGTACTTGGGGTTATCGCGCCCACACCCGCGCGACACGCTCTCTCAAACAATCGTTGTACCGGTTAGACGAAAAGAGTGGCGGGCGCACAGCGCCGCAATATGAATGCTTATGCGACGGTCGCGCAAGTATAATGCATAGGCGACGGAAGGACGAGGGGTTGAACATGCCGCTGTGGGGGAAATGCCCAAAATTGCGTATTTAGGCTTACCACCGTGATAACTTCACCCTCTAATAATCAGGTTGAAAGCCAATTGGTAGGCCTGACTTCGGCATTAAGTCTTGGGGTCCAATCTTTAAGCTACCTTGCGACTCAAGAGTGCGCATGAAACCGATGTACGCAAGAGTTTGGGCAAGTACGTGCCACATAGATGTCTTTAAAAATTATGGTAAGACCTTGGAACGGTCATACGATGCCAAACATGTGAAGTGGCGTCATCATCGCTTAAGTGCGTCATGAACAACAATATTTTCTTAGGCGTCCATCGAGTGGGTTTAGTCATAAAACAAAGATGCGGGAACGTCGAATTCTTCGTCATCGTCTTCATGCGTCGTGACATGCACAGCATATCGCCGCAGCGGAGCGGTAGAGTAGAGTCGTAAATCCCGCCCGAGCACCGCCTCTTGTCTTTCCCCCAAAACGCACATCGTCACGGAGTACCTATTTGCCTCGGACTCGGCCTAAACCCTCTGTGATGTCCCTCGCATTCTCTCCAAACACAAGGACACCGACTATTGACAAACTCAATACATGGCCACATGGGCTCCGGAACGCCGCGCGGAATGGGACATCCAACAAGCACGTTACGACGGCTTCAACCTTCTCTTCTCTACCCCCACATAAGTATGCCAAACCCTTACATCTCCCATCCTTTGCACACAATGTCATGAACACATGCAACCCGTCCACGCCCTCCCATGCAGCACGTGCACGTACTATCCCATCCACTCCCACCGCCATCCCACCCCCTGTCAAGCACCATGGCACTGCGATTGGTGCGCTCAAGAACAAATGCGCGACCTTTCCCGCCTCTACGAAGTGCAATGCCCCCCTGCCTCCAACTTCATGAAACCATCAGTACGACCCCCTCCGAACCCGTCGCACTCATTGCCTTCAACATTAGCCACCTTTCCCATCCGACCGCAACCCGGCCCTCCCTCATGGTTACCGCCCTCGTCACATTCAACCATGACCCCATTTATCCCCACCTCCATATGCTCCCCGCCGGCAAATTCTAAATCAGCACACACACCCTCGCCTCCCCGACACAATCATCCTAAGCAACCCCGAGAGTTACGCATTCACCACATATGGCACTGTTTTGCACGTGGACCACGCGAGACCATGCGAGAGGTAGTTCGGCTAGACCTATTCTCGCGCACACAAGCGTCTTGTGTTGTAGAAAAATGGATAGCGGAGCCCACCGCCATACCGGCCGCTCCGACATAGGCCGCATCCGCCCAGGCAACCAAGTCCCCCACCCCATGCCTCCAAAACGTATGAGAAGAGACATCTCGGAATGAGTGTTGCGGGGTAGGATATCTACAAGAAAGTCCAACATCTCAACCGCCACATCAAAGGTGGCATTGTCAGCGCGCTCGAGGTATGTCACGACGGTATCACCGTCGCCCTCGCCCCTGCCAAGACCGTGGGGGACCTTACGGACAAAGCGCCCGAAGCGGCGGTTGCAATGCTGATGGATACGAAGCGCAATGTGAGAGTGCCGGTACGCTGTCAAGCCCGCTAGATGCTCGCCATAAGGCTCGTATTTGCTTAAGGCCGTTTCCAACACGTCTCAAGCAAAATCGGATGTACCCATTGCCCCCCCCCCCCCCCCCGCACTTTCACCCCTTCCGTGGAGACATGTACTCCCCATATTATGTGGTCGTTTGGTAAGTTATCGAAAAATCGACGACACCCAATGGGAAATACAAAGAGTTTTTGCGGATGGTTGCCGTGAGTCCGACGCAAACATACGCCGCCGGCATAGCCTCGCCAATTGCCACGAGAGATACATGGGGTCCCAAGAAGTAACCATCGTCAGAATAACCGCTAACGATAGATTCGTTCGGGGTATAATCCCACCCAACTTTGTGCATAACCGAGAAGCGACTATTGCAAGAGAACGTGGCCCCGAGAACGCAACCTTGATGAACGCCACGAGTACTCGGGACACGCATAACCGGGCGATGCATAAGCATTTGAGGACTCGAAAACCTACAAAATAGATGGACAATCATACAACATCGTAGCGACGCGGAACAACGGTCGAAGCCCGGAATTTGGTGAAAATTTCCTCGAACAAGGGCGAACGCCGCAAAAATTAGCTGAACGCGTTGGATGCGTCGTCTTGCATGTCCGGCTAGTCATCCGGTGAGGCGCGCATAACGATATACAATGCTGATATATACACTCCTCCACAGAGTCCGGACAAGTATTATGTTCAGCATAAGCCCGTCTAGAACATGCTCCCCTTCACCACGTCAAGCACCACGACACGAAGGTACCACCCAAGTGTGGGAAAGCCGGAAGTAAGCAGTTAATTGTCATTCGACATGGTGAGACTTGAGCTTAAAGCGATTATTGTCGGTGGAGTTTGTCGAATTAAGCCCATAATTTATATGAAATTGTTTGAACTACACACGTCGTTTTGAGCTCCACGCTTGGGCATTGCTCAGTCGCTCATACCAAGTTGCGTATTGCTCACTGTCCCACACCGCTGAATTTTGGGGGACTTGTTGGATGATGCTTGGAGGCGTGGGCGCCGTGTACATTGCGCAAGATTTGGTTTGCGGGTTTGTGAAGGGAGCATGGAATTTCACACCATAGGCACGGGTGGTGTATTTGGAAAACAACCGAGTAAAAACCCACATGACGCAGGTTTGGATAAACAATGCACGCAGTAAATAGGCCTGGGCGATTGGCTTTGGTGAGGGGCGAGGTCCAACTTGTCCATTATTTGGGACGCAAAACGTTGACGGCGGTGTTTGAAATGCTTGGGCATGTGCTTGTGCCCACCACACCCGCCCCACGCGTGGCACGCGTCAAGGTGGCTTGTAAATCAGCGGGAATAAAGATTTGTTTAACATATATAGACAAACTTCGCACAAATCGCCTAATGAGGTGAGCCGAACTCGACGGGTGTTGCTTGGCACTGCGACTCAGCTCCGCCAGAATATTGCGGAGTTTAGACGAATAAAACACCGAAAAATCAGTTGTATTTGAACTCAGGATTAGGTGCGCTCGGCACGCATTGAAAATGTGCGTCCAACGTGACATGTTCCAAAATTGTTTAACCTTATTTTAGTAAGGTGTAGTCCTTTGAGCATTGTGTTCGAACTCAGCCTGCCCTTGGGTTGTGCGCAAATCGGTGGTAAGTCTACACACGCTATTTCGTGCGTTTCCCCCGCAGCGGCCTGCCAAACACCTCCTCCCTCAATCGCCAATGCGTCAAATTTGCGCGACCGCCGCACAAGCATTCGTATGGCGGCGGTGTGCACCCGTTAATCTTATTGTCTAACCAGCACGGCGACTATTTGAAAGAGCGTGCCGCACGGGTGCGGGCGCGATACCCCCCCAAGTACACAATGCCGGTAGTGCTCAAATTCGCCCCCCGTATTTATCGGTGCAATCCATTTTGGGTGCCTAAACAATATCTGGGATTTCAGGATATTTGTCAATAAATCGACGCATGGTTACCTTTTCTGCGAAGGTGCGAAATATTGATTGCATAGAGATTAAGATATTTGGTCAGATTGTTTTCAATCTAGAAGTTGGCGAATTTACTTTCATGTGTGACAGAACGTACACCCTAGCGGTAAAGCGATATTGTAAAAGCGGCGCGTCTTAGCCAGACCTCGAGGTTACCCTCGGGGGCTTGGAAACGCCTCGCGCAACGCCCCAAGCTATGCATGCCTCGGGACTAGCTAGATGCACCTCTTAATCCGGTGAAACCTCCTAGCATTGGCACTCTCTGCTTTGCGCTCGCCCATTTGGCTCGCGCAACTGAAGTCTCGACTCTTGTAGTTGAGCATTGTGTGAGTTAACGTGATCTCATGCGCAATCGAGCGTTACGAGGCACTTCCCCTCGCTTTACGTCGCCGCTTACCAACATGCAACCTCAGCAGTCGACCTCCGCGCCCGGAGTCGACGCTCTTCTGCTTGCCGTCGAATAACGTACATCAATAACATAATCGAATTGCAGTTTCGGCCCTCGAGCTCCGACTTTTTTAGCAGACGCATGCGTCCTACGCCGCCTTACTTGCACATATTAAGAGTTTAATGGACCTTGCTAGGCCCATGAATCAACAACACTCCATTCTCCCTGACGCAGCCACTGCGATTGGGGATGGTAAGGAGGCCCATGAGCCACCTATCGACTTGTTGCATGACGACCCCGAGCCCTTCGAGCACGAGTTCGTCGACTTCACCGCTTACGGCAAAGTCATTCCTGCCGGCTTGGAACGCCCACCGCGCGACATGGATGTCGGACGACTATGAGCCCCACCTATGGAGGTTGTCGGACGACACGGCACGCTTCATGAGCGACACGAAGTTCCAATCGGGATAAAACGAGTACCTCCACACAGGGTGCAATGCATTGTTCGACTGCGCCAACGCGGCAATCGGCGAGAGTTTGGAAGCGTTGTCGGCCGGACCTGCTCCTCTGCCGGAGCATGCAGCGGCCGTTACCCTCATCCGAGGGGTTCATCGTACTCACGCAACAACGGAGGAGGCCGCCAATACTCGACTGGGCTTACTTCGCCTAACCAAGGACGGACAAACGAGCTCGGATTCGGACCGAATGCTTGATTAGCTCGCACACAAGCGCTTCTGCCGATCACGTCCCACCGCGGTCTCTGGCCCATTGGACGCGCTACGCCAAGCGTCCGTGGACCGTACGCTCGAGGTCATCACTATGAGATTTGGAAGTACAATGGTTACACGGGTAGTCAAGCCGGCCCCGCTAGGGGGCATTAGTGGGGATAGAGGAAGTGAAAAGACAGAGATGGCGGCCGGAAAAGGCACCGGTAAGGCCGGCCGACCGCCACTAACGGGGAAGTAGAGTACCGCTATTAGTACAGCACTAATTAGTATGATAAGGACTAGCTACCTTGTACATAGGCACTAGGTAATGCAATGCTAGTGCTAACACTCCCCCTCTAGGTAGCGTAGGTATTGTCGTCGCCCTTGCTTGTCTTCGAGGAAGGAGTCATCTTCGTCGTAGGCGTTGTTCCGGTAGCGGTATCTCAAGCCGGGTAGGTGACGCTCAAGTGCTCACAGGAACGGGATACTATCGGCGAGTTGCCCACAAGAAACTGGTCCAAATGTACAGCGTAATATACTAATCGGACATGTAGCGGGAAATACCGTCCACATGCGAGATAGCTATCGCAAGAAAGCGACGGGCAAGGAAGGGGAAAAGCCAGAAGGGCTTCCGCCACCGTGTAGGCGCTCAAAAGCAATAGTCGGGTGCTATTGTGTCGACTTCCCCCCCTTCGCCGAGGGCAAGGTTAGAACCTCGCTAAGTCAGATGAGCGTTGCGGCGTTGCCTCGGGAAAAAGCAAAAACATTACTATTTAAGGTACGCGCTCGCCGAATTTTCGCGAATCGGCTTGAATTTGGTTTGAAGCCATATCCGGTCGATAGCATCGGTGAGCTGTGACCAGGGTGGTGTAGACAACCAACCTAGGGCGGCCATATGTGACCATGGGCGCATGGTGTCGGTAGTGCTATTTCAAGCGAGTATCCAAGTTGTACGCTCTTCTCCTTGGGTGGCGAAAGCGGTACTGCTAGCCTAGGGCGGCCATGGGGGACCTTGGGCGGCTAGCGTCGGTATTGGCTTATTGGCGAGTGTCGAGGCTGCACGCTCTTCTCCTACTTGGGGCTGCCGTATTCCTGAGGTCTAACTATACATGGTAACGTTGTAAGGGGGCCATAGCCTATAAGAGTTGGAAGTGTAATGTTTACACGGGTAATCTAGCCGGCCCCGCTAGGGGGGCAGCAGTGCGGACAAAGGAAGTGAAAAGGGAGAGATTGCGGCCGGCGAATAAGGCACCGGCAGGGCCGGCCGACCGCCACTAACGGGGAAATAGAGTACCGCTATTAGTACAACACTGAGTAGTAAGATAAGGCTAGCTACCTTGTACATAGGCACTAGGTAATGCAATGCTAGTGCTAATGAACATGCATGCCGCCATAAAGGCAGCACTTGGAGCATGAAAATTGAAATTTGAAATTGGGCTGCTGTCTCTGGGCCCCCCCTTATGCTACGCCTAACTGGACTTAGAAGCGTGAGGTAGACCGTGAACCACTAATCCCAACCTCTCCAATGGCAGTGACGATACCGTGTAAAACATACCCATAAACAAGTACTGTCTGCATATAAGTATGAAATATAAAATGTCGCTAGTCTCCACGATACGCGGCCTGCTCCAGCCGCTGCGGGGTCGCTAATCAGCAAGGCTGTTCAACTTGAGTTGGTCGAGGCGGACCTGCTTGACCTCGGTTCCTGTGCGACTCCGGTCGTGCCGGAGCTGGGGGGGGAAGGCATGTGAAAAACCTCCCTCGCATAGGTCGTCGTCGGTCCCGCCTCGATTTGTGCTCAACCCCGCCCGAGGTATTAGCACTTGGAGCAGCTTTTACGGAGGCAACACTAGAAAAGCCACCCGGACACGACGCCAAGGCGAAGAAGGCGGCAGCATACAAGCGCAAGACCACAACAACAATAGCCTTAGCAGCGGGGGTAGCCCCCCGAGGCAAACCAAGTGACGCGACCAAGCCACCCGCGAAGAAGTGATGGTGTAGCCCGGCGCACCGATTCTTGCTCCCCGTCATCCAACTACATGCGTCACCGCGTGCAGCGAAGATGGCGGGAGTGGGAGCATGTCGGCGCTAGCGGTCAAGTCGTGAACTGGATCCGCCACGGCGTGCGGGCCAAGCTCAAGAACGGCCTACGGCCCAAACCTTTCAACCACGGCATCTCCATGAACGACGCTACTCAATGTCAACTCGACTTCGTCTCCACGGAACTGCCAGGAATCCAAGCACGCGGCGCGTGCGAGCGCGCCTACAACACCCGCTACGTCTCCCACACGTTTCTCGTCCCCAAGCCCGGCGTCAACAAGTGGCGTCTGATCATCGACCTACGCGAACTCAGCAACTATTGTTCGGAGCTCAACATGTCGTACGAGACCCTCAAGCACCTTCACCATTTGCCACGACCGGGCGACTACTTCGTATACATTGACCTTGCGACTACTACGCACTTGGCATTCGTAAGGAGGACCGCGATTTATTTACGGTCAACTGCCGGGGCGAGCTGTGGCGGCTAGCGTGTCTTCCGATGGGGTGGTCCGGATCAGCCTACTATTTCTGCAAGCTAACTCATGCGTTTACCAACTACATAAGGCGGCCGGATACGCCACCGACTGCAGCGAGGGCTGCGCCTCACAAGCCCTCACGACGTTTCCTCCGAAACATTCGATGGCGCACAACACGCCCATTGCTCTACACGGACGGCTTCATGTTCTTGACCGACACCCGAACCGTTGTGCTACTCCTACGAGACCGCGTCGAGACGCTGCTGCACCGACTCGGACTTCAACGCAACCCCGAGAAATGCTTGTGGGAGCTCATTCAGGTGGGCGACCACCTCGGCCTACCGATCAACCTCAGCAAGGGCGAGTTTCGAGCCCCCACGGCGAAACTACACGCCCTCGCCAAGTAAGCCTCCGCATCAAACATTCAAACATCGATGTATTCATGGCATACTGCTGCGGGTGCCGCATCAACCGCATCAATGCGTCCATGAATTTGTCCTTAATTCTATCAACGCCTCCATGAATTAGTGTCCTATTTTATCGATGCATCCATGAATTACGACCCTAATTAGTCAATTCATCCATGAATCCGTATTGTTTTCAATCGATGTACAACGAATTACATATACCATTTTGGGACATCGGTAGCATCGATGCATCCCGTTTGAACTTTCTTAAAAAAGACGATTGCGAAAGTCAATAGCAATACACTCTTGCTAGACTATATAAACGGCTACCATCTGGTAATTATCCGGCTCATATACTCTCCTTAAAATTGTATGTGTGAGGAGGCCGATGTTGATGCATCAATGCATTCGTCCCGCATTGCATGCTGCATCGATGCGTCCATGAATTAGTGCCCTATTTAATCGATGCGTCCATGAATTAGTGCCATATTTGATCAATGCGTCCACGAACTAGTGCCCCATTTAATTGATGCATCCACGAATCACTTGCCCATTTAATCAATGCATCCATGCATTAGCGACCTATTTCATCGACGCGCCCATTACTTAGGAGAATGATAAAACGGGTGATGCATCAAAGCTTGATGCGTTGCATTTGATGCTTGGTCTTTAATTTATGAGGTCGATACGGAGGCTTATCGCCAAGCTAGCTTCAACCCTACTTGGCCAAGCACATTCCAACGCCTACTGGCTCCCAACCAGACATATCGCCTCGTTTGCCGGGAAGAACAATTTTCTCTACTTCGCCAGCGCACCGGCGCGTTTTTTTTTACGCGAACTTCACTCCGTATTGGCGAAGCGACAATGTTGGGGAGGGCGCGTCCGCATGACGCACTAGCTAAAACGATACCTCGAGTGGTGGCGTACAATGCCCGACCTGCACAACGGACGCTCAATCTACAAACCCATTGAGACCGCCTATCTACACGCATCCTCCATTGGCTACGGATGGGGGGCCGTATTGAACGAGAACCTAGCGTTTCAAGCGCGCGGGTTTTGGTACGATAGCGATAGCGAACAACACATTACATGGAAGGAGCTACGTGTTGTGCGCCTAGCAGTCCGGTCGTTCCTACCACAATTGCGCGGATGCAACGTCTTACGACTCCCCGAGGACAGCACAGCAGTCGTGGCTACGCTGACCAAGCTCACTACGCGCTCTGTTGTCATGCTGACGGAGCTATGACGCTTATGACACATGCTTGACGTCAACGACATCCCCATCCGCCCGCACTGTATCCGCTCCGCCGCGATTATTTGGGCAAATAGCCTCAGCGGCGACTTGGACCGCGACGATTGGCAACTAAACCCCAAGATTTTGAGCTATCTCCAATCCGCATGGGGACTACACTCGACTGACCGTTTCGCGTCAATGTAGAACACACGCACCTGCTACGCCTCAACGCAAGGTGGCGCGACACAAGATGCGGAGACGTGAAATGCTTGCACCTACCGGACGCCGCCTGGCAACGCGAAGCGAACTACGGCAACCCACCTTGGGGAGCGTTACCCACACTATGCACGAAGCTATGCTAGTCGGGAGCACCAACTACAGTCATGACACCGCAGTGGCCCCACAAGCCGTGGTTCCTTCAGCTGCAAAGCATCGCAACCGAGGCCATCCACCACCCCGTGTCACACGACCTATTTATTCCAAGGCGATAAGGCTCGCGCTAGGGGGTCGGGCGGCCATGATGGAGCGTCGTGGCTTTTCAAGTACCACGTCGGCATGGCTACACCCCCGTCGAGGAGCAATAGGCCGACGTTACGCACCACAAGCCCGCAGATCACCGACCTCCGTCCCCTCGCAAATGCACCGCCGGGGCGACCACGCAGCGCGATGAGTTACGAGCTACTTCAAGCCACCGCCTAGGCGCCATGGACAACTACCATGACTACCCGCCTACGCACGCAACTAGGGACCGACCTCTTCGGGACCACGGCGCTCAACCTCCTCAGAAGCTCGCTCGCGCCCAACACATACGCTAACTACGAGTGTACGACAGCGGCATGCGACGGTTCGCGGAGTTTTGCCACGAAGAAGGCGTTCACCCGCTACAAGCTAACACTAACTCTATCGTACGCTACACTGCTTGGCTAGGATTACAAAGCACCATGGCCGCATCATCACTATAATATTACTACTCGGCCGTCAACAAGTTCTTTCCAAATCACCAGCAATAGCTTGTCGCTGTCAGTGAGCTACCCGCGGACGCACGACGCGGCATAGAGATGCAAGGACAAGGCGCCCGCCGGCGGCGCAACGGCGGCGGTCCGGGAGGGGGGTACGCTCGCAGGCCCGTCGGCATCCCCTCTCCTCCCCGTGGTGGGCGCTGGAAACCCCGTAGCCGTGCGAGGCATGGCACGGTAGGGGGCTAAGAGGGCCGACAGCTAGATCCGCGGGATCAACAACTGTCGGGAAAGCCATGTACATAGGGCTTTTGAAAAAAAAAAATGTGCAATACCGGCACCAAGATCTCCCGCTCGGCCCGTCCGATATGTTTTTTTGCGGTTAGATACTCTTGAATATAGTCCCACTTCGAGGGGGTGGGGCATGTACTACGGAAGCGTTTGATGGCGAGAAGGGTACGGCCGGATCAGAGGTGGGAGGCGGGTGTCGGAGCTCGAGGCGGCCTGCCGGGAAGCAGCGCCATGAAAGGGCGCTCGCTAGCCGTCTACCAATCATGTGCCAGTCGAACCTTCCCGGGGGTGAGGAAAGACATGGCACATGCCGGTGGTCGGTCGCAGGCGGAGGAGCGGTTATTTGAGGCGGCGGCGATCCTATGGATCAGCCGCCGCCGGAAAGCCCTGTACGGAGGGCTTTTTCGGAAAACTAAACCAATGTCCATACCCGGCGTCGAGCTAGTTGGGAAGCAGCACCAAGGGGAGCTCACTAGCGAGCCGCCTCGTCGACAAGCTACATCTCCCGGGGGGAAGGAGTAAACTTGGGCGGCAAGGAGGACGGTCGCGACGGAAGGAGCGACACGAGGTGGCGGCGACGACCGTCCGGGTCGGTGCCGCCGGAAAACTGCTAGAGTTGGGAACGGATACTTACACGGAGATCGTGTTGGCCCCACAAGGGGGCCGGTTGTGGTGACTAGAGAAGTGAAGTGGAGTGAGATGGCGGCCGGCGAAGGCACCGGCATGGCCGGCCGACCGCCACTAATAGGGAATAGAGTACCGCTAATAGCATAACACAAAGTACTAGGATGACAAATAGCTACCTCGTACATAAGTACTAGGCAACGGGATGCTAGTGCTAATACCCCCCCTCAAGGTAATTGAGGTCTTGACGTCGTCCTAGCTTCCGTCGAGGAAGGTGCCATCTTGGTCGAAGGTGTAGTGCTTGTAGCGTGTGTCGCATGCCGGGTAGGTGTAGCGACATGCGCTCACAGGAACGTGCCGCTACCAGCGTGTTGCCGATAAGAAGGGGTTCCAAAAGTACTGCGTAATGTACTATTCTGACATGTCGCGGGAAAAACTGCCCCCGGGCGAATTAGCCGACGCATGAGAGTAGCGACCGGCGAGGAAGAAGCAAAGCCAACAAGGCCGTTAGGAGCGTGTAGGCTTTGTGCCTACGTAAAAGCATAGGCGGGCGCTCGTGTTGACTGCCCCCTTTCGCCGTGGGAAAGTTAAGCTCCTCGCTAAGTTAGGTGAGCGTTGCGGCGTTGCCTCGGGAAACAAGCAATAACAATACTAATTAAAGTACGCACGGCCCGATTTTTTGCGGGTCGGTCTTTAAAAACCAAATCCGGTCGAGAGCATCGGTAGGTTAAAGGCTAGGTAAGAGTGGAAGCTGGTTGGGGCAAGCGTGGCGCCGGGCGCATTACACACGCTCTTCTCCTTTTTACGTGGGAGATGGTAGGACAGTCGCGGACAACCAACTCGACGGCGAAGCGTGGTGTCGGTTGGACGATGAATTTCTAGCGTGGCGCCGACCGCTTTACACACGCTATACTCTTTTTCACGTGGGAGTAGGTAGGACTAGTGTGGCGCCGAGCGCTTTACACACGCTCTTCTCTAGTGTAACTTGGTGGAGGGCCCATAGCCTATTAGAGTTGGGAACGGATACTTACACGGAGGTCGTGTTGGCCCCACAAGGGGGCCGGTTGTGGTGACTAGAGAAGTGAAGTGGAGTGAGATGGCGGCCGGCGAAGGCACCGGCATGGCCGGCCGACCGCCACTAATAGGGAATAGAGTACCGCTAATAGCATAACACAAAGTACTAGGATGACAAATAGCTACCTCGTACATAAATACTCGGCAACGGGATGCTAGTGCTAATAATTTCCGTACGGAGGGTTTTGAATAATTTCCGTGCGCCCGCGACCCGCCGGATCCGACTATTGTGACATGCCTCCCCCCCCCCCCCCCCCCCCCCCCCCCCCCCCCCCCCCACCCCCCCTCTTCGACACCCACTGCCCCGACATGCCTACATATTTCTTAAGCGTGTGCCCGGGTGAGCGCGGAGGCCCCCGCTAAACAAAGGCTGCTCGGCGGACGCGCGATCGGAGGGGGGAGGGTACGGACACATGCTGGACTACATGACATGTACCTGAGTACCAAACAGAGAAAAAACCGAGGAAATGAGAGGGGAAAATTCAAGCGCGGAGGCAAGAGCGACTATTTTTTCTTCGTCTGTGTGTCTCGGTCCCCCCCCACATGTCCTCGAGGTGACGGGGGACCTCGACAAGGAGGACCGTCGCGTCGGTGGACGCGGTTACGACCTTGGGGCGGGGTTTACGGGATGCGGCGGCGGGATCGACGAGCGACCTCGCGAGGAGGGGTTTTTTGCCAGCCTTTCCCCTCCTATCTTCGGCAAGACCGAAGTCACGCGGGAGCTAGATTAGGTTGGCCCGTCATCCCTCCCGAACACCGACCGGCCTAGGCCGGTCGGCAATCTGGTTCGGTGGGAGCGGGCCGTGCATCGTAAAGGTCGAGCAGCAGTTTAGTTTTGCATTTCTCGACAAGTTATTTTATTTTTAGATCTGTTTTTTTCTTGATTACAAAATTGTTACGCTGTTACTGCTTAGGTGGGGGGGCCGTGGCAATTGCTGCGATTGCTTACAGTTTTTTAACTCCCGAGGAACGTCGACACACAGTGAAGCTAAGTGTGTCGATACTCGATAGGTGTACCTGGTCGAAGAGACCCGGGCTAAACTCACTTATAAGTCCTGAATGGCTTGGTAGAGAGGCCCGAGCAGAGACAGCAATCGGTCAAGTTTGCCGGCACATGTTGTAAACAAATTCATTTTTTCCAACGACAACGAATACTCGCAGCCGACGCGTGCCTCCGATTCATGCACCACTAGCCCTCGCCCTTCTTCATTCCGCGTCACGAGTACGAGTACGTCTAACGTGGGCACCCACTGCGAGACGGATAATCGCCAAGTTTCGAGCTACCCCCGCAGTTTGCTCACACTACGCCATTTTCTGCCGTGAGGAGTCGGGAGTACGCTGCCAAACGTAGGGCCTAACAATTGATCGACCTTTAGTACACATCTGCCTCTTCATACGAGAGGCGACCATAGTCGTAACGCGGCCGATAAACCGGAATTGGCAATACCGATGGAAGCCAACTCCATCGGCGCCCTACTCCACGTCGTCAAATAATGCATGGGTGATAGGGCCACGGACATTGCAGTGACTATAGAGAAATGCATCGACCACACCATAACCCCATTTCCAACGGCGTGGCAGAACTTCGAATGGCTCGTCCCGTCACGACTGCTTCATTAAAACTAGGTTGCGCAAGCCTCCGGCTCTATATTACTTGCAAAACCTGCCTCGGGTAAATGGTCATATTGTTTTAAATCTAGAAATTTGCAAAACTTACATACATGTATGACGGAACGTACACCTTAGCGGTAAAGCGATACTGTAAAAGAGGTGCGTCTTACCAAGACCTCGAGGTAACCCTCGGGGGCTGGGGAACGCCTCGCGCAACGCCCCCAGCCATGCATGCATCGCCACAAGCTAGCAACAACTCTCAAAGCGGTGCAACCCCCGAGCATTGGCACTCTCTGCTTTGCGCTCGCCCATTTGGCTCGCGCAAGCAAGACACCCAATAACCCATAGTTAGTGCTAATATTCCCCATGTTAGGAATGTGGTGGTCTATTGGCATAATTGTAAAATATTATAATTGTAATATCTTGTCTTGGACAAAACTTGCCGCCGGGTAAATGTTGTAATAGTTTGTAGTATTTTTTATGGTGATGAGTTAAGGATTTCTCACTCATCTTTCGCGGATGGTGGCAAAGTTCACCTAAGAGCCGGCCTTTAAATGTGTACATGTAAGAGACAAGCAAGGAGGGAAACCTTGACTACCTAGGATTTCTCACTGCTTTTACTATTGTGATAATATTTCAGAAAAGTAATACCGCGCACGATGTACTAGCGACATGTAGCATTACATGAAAATGTAACTCAACGATTGCGGAGAATGTATGGTCATATTCTGATATTATAGAGGTTTAGATTAGGGTCGAGAATAGTCGAGTGTCGCCACGACGCTACAAATTCTAACCGCTAGATTACGCATGTCACAATGGTAAACACACGGACAAGCGTTACCCCTATATATGACGCGCCGACACACGGAGGTCGTCCACCTTTTGCCTTTGCGCGAGCACAGGTCACACAACGGCATCTAGACTCTAGCGGTCTAGCAAGGTGAAGATCCCCACTAGCACACGGTGTAGCTCCTATCAACAAACTCACACCGTAACTGTGGCAAACAATTTGCCAGCATACATGTACCCTAATGGGGACGATAGCGGCGACGTCTCGTCGCCACCATATGCAGCGCAATTTGAAAACTTGCATAATCCCCTTAATGAACTGCTTATGAAGGTAGACGGCGATCAAACAAAACTGCAAGCCCCTCACAAACACTATAACATTCCGTCAATACCGGCCGACGCCGTATCCGAGGGTGGGTGCGTGGACGAGTACGCCACGCTTGCATCTGCTAACTCGACCAAGACCGCGTACATCGGCCTGCGAGACTAGATTAATTTTCTCCCGAGAGCGTTCAACGACATTTTACCATTGGTAAACGCACATGCTCCGGGAATCTAGACGCCTCGA
Source organism: Tetraselmis chui (assembly GCA_026401115.1). Classification (NCBI taxonomy): domain Eukaryota; kingdom Viridiplantae; phylum Chlorophyta; class Chlorodendrophyceae; order Chlorodendrales; family Chlorodendraceae; genus Tetraselmis; species Tetraselmis chui. Next base: position 68,328 of record JAPMLY010000276.1, on the reverse strand, counting down.
CAAGACGAGACCGATAGATTGCTAACCGTGGAAAAACGAATTTCCTCCCGCGACGAATACCGACACCTAACGTGCTATGGCGCTTGTTCTGCAACCGCGGACGCGGCGCTCGAAACACCTATGGCAACGATTCGTTCGACGACCAATACCGCAGCGAGAGCGCGCGCCTAGGATGTGCACGACGCGGCCATTCGGACACGCAAGGCTGTCAAGCATGCCGTCGAGTCGCGACTTACCTACATCCGATGCTTCAAGGGCAAGAAGACCCTCACTGGAGAGGAGCGAGTTGCCGAGCGCCTCGTCTACTCCCGCTTCTTCGACAAGCGGGCCGACTGCAACACCAACGGCGTCGACGGACTCCTCGCAGCTCTAAAATACAAACGCATCGAAGTCAGTCTCCACGCGGGCGCTAAAGCTAAAGCCGCTAAAACCTTTAAGCAACAGACGCCCCGCCGAGGCGACGGAGGCAGCTCACACAAACTCACCTCGCGGCCGGACTAGAGTCTCAAGGATAAGGAGTGCTACAATGACAAGGAGAGGCGAGAGAAACGCGAGACGGACAAGGCACGCAACAACACAAAGCTCGAGCCCGAGGCAGCGGGCTGATGGTGTGCGCCGCCGCGCCGACTCCTGCAACCCAACCTCCGACTACATGCGACATCGCGTGCGACGGAGTTGGCGCAACTGAGAGACTATCGGCGCGAGCGCGCAAGCCCTACAACGGAGCCGTGAGGGGGGTCTCTATACCATTCAAGAACAACCGCCCACCCCCAAGATTCAATCACGGAGTGTCGCTACTGGACGTCACTCTTGCCCAGCTAGGCTTCGTAAACCGCGAACTAGCTCGCTTCCTCCAACCCGGGGCTTGGGGGCCCTCTACATGCATCAACGTTTCCCGACTCTTCCTAGCGCCAAAGTTGGGCAACAACTTGTGGAGGCTCATGTACGACCTACGACCACTAAACAAGTACCGCGTGCGGAAAATACTCAAGATGGAGACGCTATTGGGGGTAAGGCACCTAACCCGAAAGGGGATTACATGTTCACCTTCGACCTGCAAGACGGGTTCTACGCGCTAGGCATCAACCCAACGGACCGCGACTACTTCGTCGTGAACGTACGGTGACAGCTTTACCGACTCGCGGGGCTACCTATGGGGTGGTCCCTATTCCCCTTCTACTTTTGCAAGATGACTCTCACCTTCGTGAATTTCCCGCGAACATCATACCCGGAGCTACCCCGCCTTACAATTCTAGCACGAGGCAGCGGCACCAAGACCGATTGCCCTGGCGCGGCGCGTGGCGCGAGGATTCTTCCCTACGTCGACGGCTTTCTACTATTTGCGGCTGCGGAGGAGGAAGCGCTTACCTTGCGCCAATGCCAAGCTAGCCTCTTGGACCGCCTAGGCATGCTCCGCCACCCCACCGAGGGCTTATGGACGCAAGTTCAAGTCGGACACCACATGGGAATCGACATCGACATAGCGTCAGGCTACTTCTACGCTCCGGAGTCAAAGATCGCCCAGATCGCCCAGCAAGCACAACCGCCAATCGGACGAGCTACATGGAACGCACGCTGGCTACCCATAAAGGAACTTTAATCACTGATGGGTTAGGCACAATACCTTTTTTTGGCTATCCTTGCTACCAAATTCTTCCTCCGCGAGCTACATTGAGTCGTCGGCGAGAAGTGGGAAGGCCTCGTCCGCCTAACACCACAACTGCGTCGCGACCTAAAATGGTGGACATAGGTGCCTAGTCAATCAAACGGCAAGCCCATCCTCAAGCCGGTGAAGACCACATACCTACACACGGACAACTCGGGCTACGGGTGGGGAGCGGTTCTGAACGAGCGCCTCGAGGCTCGAGGGTTTTGGAGCGTCGAGGATGAAAAATAATTCCTTACGTGGAAAGAGCTGAAGGCCGCCCGTCGCGCCGTCGAGTGTTTGTTGCCGCAGCTAGCCGGCCGCATCGTGCTCATGCATGAAGACAACAAAGAAGTATATCATATTCTGACATGCCTAACCCCCCTATCACCCATCATGATGGACGAACTACGACGTCTTTGGTGCTTACTCGACACAAACAACATCAACCTACGAGCGCGATAATATTAAATAATATTCAATGAATAATAGTCTGGCTGTGATTCATGTACGGTTACTAAACAATAGTGCATTCATGGTGTCTTTGATTGTCATATTGAAATTACAAATGCTTAAATTACATGTGTGTGTACAATAGGCGGTAAGTGGCATAGTAGTTCACGCTATGTTGACACTCCGGGTTGTCCCTTCCTCGTAGAGATCTTCACCTTCTACCTTTGCGCGAGCCGAGCTCACGCAACGGCATCTAGACTCTAGCACTCTACTAGCACGGTGAAGATCTTTACGAGGAAGCGACAACGCAGAGTGTTAGCAACGCGGAAACTACTTAGCCACGCACCACCTAATGTACACGTATATATAATTAAGGTGTTATTGCTTTTGGATTCACTTCGCCGCGTTATTTCATGAGGAAAATTCTTAGCAACATGCTGGGCAATCGACTTGTCAAAGAAGCACGACAGATGGACATCAGACACGCTCACATGGTGGTTACATGGGGTCGCGACAACGCTACATGAGCGCCCCCTAGCTGGATTCAACTAAACTTCGCACTCCTTGCAAAAAGGAGCCGCGACAGCCGTCTACAACGTCGGAGTCACGCTACAAAAGTTAAACACTTCGGCAATTGGTCAATCGAGTCGAGCGTAGAATTGGACTACATCCAGTAAATCGACCCTACTGTCCTTGCATGATGATCATAGTGGTTCTTCTTCGGCTGATTGACACCATGGGGTGGCAAGCCTACGATCAACCCGCCCTATGGCGAAAACATGGCAAACAAAGTCTCCCCTTTCTTGTTAAATGGTCATATTGAAATTATAGAGGTTTAGATTGCAATGGGGCGAGAATAGTCGGGCGTTGCCACGACGTTACAAATTCTAACAGCTAGATTACGCATGTCACAATGGTAAAACACGGACAAGTGTTACCCCTATATATGACGCGCCGGGACACAGAGGTCGTCCTCCTTCTGCCTTTGCGCGAGCACAGCTCACGCAACCCACCCTCAATTAGCGTATGTACTATTGTACTGGGCCTTGTGAGCAAAAATTGTAATACTTCCATACGTTTGGCAAACCAAGCCTCCCCCTGCTTTGATGCAAATTGTAGCAGAAAATATCCGTAGGTTGTACCCGTAGATTCGTCAAAAGTATGGAAGTCAATCGTAGTGGTACATGGATTGTACCGTACACGTACCAGCTACAGTATCTTGCTGCTTGGAGCCTGGAGAAGGGCGGGAGAGATCATCCTTGTCGCATTTATGTACTGAACTCAATTTATTAAGTCTATGGATGTACGAGGGGGTGGCTATGCGTGCTCACCATCATCATCACACCCTGCACGCTACCGCAAACCCACGAACAGCCTCCTCACCAGTACCACCGTCGTCCTGGTACGGTTAGCCATTTTCTATCGGCAGGCACGACGGGCGCGAGTAGGGACTCTGGTGTTTGGCCGTAGCCTGCCGGTGAAATCTGTGTTGGGTTGTTGGTTTCCCCGCCACTGTATACGGCCGCCATTTTTGTTGCAATCCCAGCCTCGTGTTCCGTGTTCTGTCCTTCAGTACTGTGCCACGCCCCTCCCGGTGCGGCTCCAACCCTGGAGGCCAGAAGGCCAGCGAGGGCAAACCCTCTATTGCTGGAGGGTGGCGAGCACACTTAGCCACGAACTTAGGCGCCCTACCGCCCAAAGTCTGCTTGGAATTGGTTACATTGAGCTGATCTAGCTCCAAGTCGCGGCTGTCCGGCGAGTGAAGCAAGCTGAGGTGTTTGAAGCGGGGAAGAGTGCCAACGGAGGCGGTCGGTAATTTTTTCGCGCCGTCATCTTGTAAAACAAAGAGGACGAACTCGCGTGTTAGGGTACGAGCTGCACGAGTTTTAACCCGTATCCTGTGACAGGGCTGAACCGATAGTCTGAGGATACTCAGAGCTGTTTCGTGAAGCCTTTTCTTGGAGCTAGTCTTCACGATCCAGTCTCCGGGTGTCGAGCGAAAAGCGCGGGGTTGGCCCGGCCGCATTCCCGGCAGGTCTGGCGCTGCGGGCTCGCCGCCCGCCTCCTCCTCCTCGACCGCGGGCTCCTCCGGGGCGCCCGCCATGGGGCAACAGCTGGAATGGCAGTTCTTACAATGTTTTGGGGAGCGTCAGGCGAACGAAGAGATCCAGGAAGGTGCGAGATCTCGCCATTATTTACTCTGGCTTCTTTTTTGTTTTTGAACTTCTTCAGTCCAAAAGCTCACCTCCCTCGTTCCCCTTGCATTGCTTTTCTCTGCGCAGCGGATATTATTTCTGCCATAGAGTTCGACCATACGGGACAGCACCTCGCCACAGGCGATCGTGGAGGGAGGGTGGTGCTGTTTGAACGGGTAGCGTCTCCTGCGGCTCAGGTGAGCAGGCAACCCTTCCCCTCTGTGTCCCCCCCTATCCGTTTCATCAGCTTAAGCTACCTTCTAAACCTACATCTCTCTATACATCACTTTAACTGCGCCTTCATATATATCCGTTATCCCAAGCCCGTCCTATCCTCCACCTACCTCCATTCCATTGGCCCACAGGTTTCGTTGCCTCGGATGACTTGTATACTTGTTTGCGCACGCTGGGTCGAGACAAGGGGGGTGGTTGGGAATGTGCTCATACACGACTAGACAGCATGGATATCCAAGCTTAAAGGGGGGGTGGCTCACATGTGATGAAGGAGATGCACCGTTTCGGTTCCTCAATTTGGGTTTGTTTGTTTCCTCTCTCTTTTTTGAATTACAGAAAGCACAGCAGCCAGACAAGCGCCCCGTTCCAGTGAACCGAGCCGGCTACTTCGAGTACCGCTACCTCACCGAGTTTCAATCGCACGAACCGGAGTTTGATTACTTGAAAAGCTTAGAGATTGAGGAGAAGATCAACAAGGTGAGGTGGGTGCACCCGGCGAGCCACAACCGAGTGCTGCTCTCCACCAACGACAAAACAATCAAGCTGTGGAAGGTCTTTGACAAAAAAGTCAATGAGAGACGCGTGTTTAATCTGCCTGGTGCTGGTGGAATGTGAGAGCCCACTGCCTCCTTGACACCACTCATTATTGTTCGTTGTCCTTATTTGCACCCAATGTAAAATGTTGGTTTATGGGTGGGGCTTTTAAAAAGCTGTCTGCTTTGGGGTTTTCCTTTTTTTAAATGTTTGCGTGTTGCGCCAGGGGGGGTTCCGGGGGTCTGAATGGGCCTGGACTAGCCATGGCACAAGCTGCCGACAGGCAGCTCAATGCGCCGCTCCGTCTTCCACGCGCCGTGAGCTACGAGGTCGTCCTCTCTGCGCAGTGCCGGCGAGTATTCTCCAACGCGCACGCGTACCACATCAACTCCATCGCCATCAACAGTGACCAGGAAACTTTTATCTCTGCGGACGACCTGCGCGTGAACCTTTGGAACCTCGAGGTCACGGATCAGAGCTTCAATATTGTGGACATCAAACCTACCAACATGGAGGACCTCACAGAGGTGGCGCCCCCTCATTTTCAACCAAAGTCGCTAATTGTTTACTTAGTCCGTTTTCATTCGAACGTCCATTTTTTCTTTCTTCATTTGAACCCCCTTTTTGAAACCGCTACAAATCAGGTCATCACTTCAGCCGACTTCCACCCGAGCCACTGCAATGTGTTTGCTTACAGCAGCAGCAAGGGCTGCATCCGAATGGCAGACATGCGCTCCTCCGCTCTGTGCGACAAACACTCTAAAATCTTTGAGGAGCAGGAAACAGGGGTAAGTTGCCATCTGTCGGATAGCTCTCCACTCGAAATTGTATTTTGTTTTCCGGTTTTTATATAGAGATTGTTTCCTATATGTATGAAGTTTAGTTTCCTATATGTATGTTATCGTGGATAATGGATTAACGTGGGAGGGTTGCGTGCTGACACACGACGTTGTTGCGTTTCCTTGTCGAGTAGGCCAGCCGCTCGTTCTTTTCGGAAATCATCGCCAGCATCAGCGACATCAAATTCAGCCGGGACGGCCGCTACATCTTGAGCCGCGACTACATGACGCTCAAGCTGTGGGACGTTAACATGGAGTCAGCCCCTGTGGCCACCTTCCCCGTCCATGAGCACCTGCGGCAACGGGTGCGGCTCTATATTTTCTGTTCAGTACAGAGATATATCTGCCACCCTTGCGTACTTCACAAACATTTAAGCCCTTAATCTTGAATTTTATTCGTAAGGGTTTGTGACTGAACAGAGGGACGACAGTGGCTGAACGTTGGATTGTTTTCGCGCTGCAGCTGTGCGACTTGTATGAGAACGACTGCATATTCGACAAGTTCGACTGCTGCCTGAGCGGAGACGGGCAGCATGTGGTGACGGGTTCATACAGCAATCTGTACCGCGTTTTTGGCGTCGGCACCGGCAACGACACCGTACTGGAGAGTAGCCGCGACCCGCTGCGCAGGAGATTGCAGGCACCTCAGAGAAGCGCCACTCGCTTTGGGTTGACCAACCGCAGGCCTGGCAACAGGCGGGGTAAGCGCTCTCCCAACCCTTGGCGTGACCTAATTAAAGCCATATGTACTAGGGTTTGAAACTTGTTATTCTGAGTTTGGCCCAAACTAACACCGATGCCCTTTTCCCCGCAACAGATGATGCCGGGGCGGCTGCTGGCACTGAAGAAGGGCCAAATGACTTTACGATGAAGCTGCTGCACCTCGCGTGGCATCCGCAGGCGAACGTGATCGCGTGTGCGGCGTCCAACAGCCTCTATCTATACTGCGCTCCATAGGCCCAGCCAAATATTTATTTGCGAAGAATACTATGCCGGCGCTTGGACGGCCGCCTGAGCCCCATGCCACTCCCAAACGATGCCCCCTACCCTTTTCCTTCACCCCACCCCATCCTTTGATTCAGCAGTCGACATAAGAAATAAGCGCGGAGACTGTGGACGTACATATGATGACAGAGCTGACGTTGAGGGATGACTGCCCTTGGGGCTTGTTGCTGTGCGGGGGCGTTTGTAGCCGTCGCTTTGGGCAGCGCATTGAGTCGCCCTGGGCGTGCGGGGAGCGCCTGCCAATATATATTTCGGCGCCTGCGGTCTGTGGGACGCGCCCATGCATGCGTGCGTGTGTGTGCTCGCCGCCGCTGCGGTTCGCCACTTGTGATTTCGTTGTTGCTGGTAATTTAATGAGAGCCGCCTTATCTGACGCATTCGCTGGCGCTCAGAGTGTGGCTTTACGTGGCTGTGCATCGGCGCTGTACGTAGGGAACGGACAGGGTTTGGGCTGGTCAGCGGATTGCAGTGAGGGTGAGTGATGCAGCAATTATTGCGTGTTTTCAATGGTCGAATCACTTCACTCCTCACCTGTCTATGTAGTTGTGTGTGTATCTTTTACTGGGGGGGGGGGGAGCACATATACGGCGCACTGAAGGAGAGCTACAGTGTTGGCTGTTTCTCAACCTTGGCGTATGTTGTGTATGTTTGCATTGTCAATTATGCACGACTGTGTTCTCGGAGTATAGGTTCGTAAGTGTGCTGCAACAGAATCTGCCGGAAGTGGGGACGAGCGCTGTCAAGCTGTATTGCTGTGCCTTATCGCGAAGATAGGGAAATTCGTTCACGTGATAGGTGACTGGAGTGGGGTATCGAGTGACTCGTGTTGATCTCTAGCTATTTACATCGGGGTACAAGTGTGGTACTGTCCTTTTTAATCCCATACTAGCGAGAGTATTGGTAATGGAGGGCAAGCCGACAAATGCCGCAATAGCATCACAAACTTTGGCTGACTGTTGTATCGTCGGTATTGTTTTTGCGTCGTGTCGGCGCAACGGGTTCGGCGCTCCAGCTTTGCGAGTTCATGACGTCTAGCAGTTTGTGGCACACCTCTTCGAGCTGCTCCAGCCGAAGGTCGAGCCCAACCCACCAGGAGACGGTTTGCATGCGGGATCCCCTATGCGAGGCGGGTAGTCCGCGCAACATTCCGGCAAGATGGAGGGCGGCGCCGGCCATCAGCGCAGAGGAGGCTTCAGCCGAGACATCCGTTTGGGTGAGCATGTCGTTAAGTAGGCACAACGCGGTTTGCGCTAGGTCCCGCGGGCAGTCCAGTGACCGACAGAGGTTGAGTAGCACCGGGTGAGGCAGCTCCACAGCGACTTCGAACCGTAGCACCCGCAGCAGAGTCTGCTCGTCGTGCAGGAGGGTACTCTTGGTTGCATAATATGCGTCCCCGGAAAGCGCGCCCGCTCCGAAATGTCCGCAATCCAGAATGCTGAGGCCGTCGCTATGCGCTTGCAGTGCGGGGATCGCAGCGGCAGCCTCCTTCCACGTTTCCGGGCGCAAAAGACAGCGTACGACGTTGATGAGGTCGCTGGCACTTAGAATGACCTACAGAGATGACCAACGTTCAGCGCGCGAGTTGAGGGGGTCTCGATAAGGTCGAATTGAGAAAATAAGGCCATACCGAATATATAATTAGCCCACCTCGTTAACCTTGGCGGACACGAAAAGGCAGGCGCAAACCAGCCGATATGGGCTAGCCCGTAGCGCCTTAGTCATCGCAACAACATCATTTTGGATAGGGGTCAGTTACGAATATGGACTTCAAGCTTCCAAGTTCGATTTTGTGCCACACAAAGAGACAGGTGTTGCAATACGTTGGTGATTGAAGTCATTGGCCCGCACCTCGCAGGTGTCAGCCTCGAAGCTGACCGAACGCGCTTTGAAGCGATGCATGAAGATCAGCGACGTCACTAATACTTTGTGTGGCGTGCGTAGCACTTCCGCCGCCATTCGCAGCAGTAAAAGTTCTGGACCGGGACTATATGAGGTACTTCCAGGCAGCGACTGCCGCGCCTTCGCTGATTCAGGTGTGGAGACCGCCGACATCGTTGGAGGCTGAAATAACGTATAAGTACAATAAGAGCAGCGACGACTATCAGCTAAGGTCGAGCGTTATAAGCAAACGTCAGCGCAGGTGGTGGATTTCCAGTTCAGCCGCTCAGACGGTGTCCCGCGCCATTAGCTTTGCTTGTCCCTTATCTGCAGCCTTACCGTCGTTGACTGCTTTTAGCAAATAGCTTCGCTGCTACACAGAGATGAATTCTCAGTTGGATGCGGCGTTCAGCGGGTCAGACAGGGGCTGCTGGATCCCGCCTACAAAAATAAACTACACATCTCATCTTTCGCGGATGGTGGCGAAGTTCACTTAGAACCGGCCTTTATTAAACTGTGGTAGGAGAAACAGGGAGAAAGGGAGGTAGGAAAATGGAAAAGGAAATAGGGAAAAGGAAGGAGGGAAAAGAGGTAGGACATAAGCAGGGAGAGGAACCCTACTATCTACCCCGCAGCACTTACCTGTAGCCCTAACGACGAACCCATCGATACAATAAAAAACACAACGATATAGATTGGATTGAATTACATTACAAAAATTTCTTACAAGAAAAAGCAGTGGAGGCCACCAAGCAAGAAAAAGAAAGAAAGGAAGAAAAAACCTAAGCCCGAGGAACAGGAAGGCATGCCACAGCATCAGCACTGCCTTCCTGAAAAGCGTCGCGGAGATAAGAACCCAGAGTGCCATGAAGAGCAGCAGAAAGACGTTGCATGAATTCTCGTCGCACATCCCCCAAAAAACGCCGAAACGGAAGAGAAGTAGATCGACGAACAAAATGCTGCATACGGACATAACTGTCAGAGCGCAAGGAACGAGAGTCAGCGGCCCCCATGCCAGGGAAGCGACGTACAGCCACCAAAATAGCCAAGCGATCGACCAACTCAGCCGCCATCGGCGCCAACCGGCCCCCATCCTCCATGGCGAAGGGGTAGTAGTCATGGACCGGCTGAACCGAAGGCGTGCCAAGCAAAGCGGAAGTGCGGAGGTCCGCATCAAGTTTGCCTTGCTGAGCTCCCAATGCAAGGCTGCCAGGGAGTGGAAGGCGAGCACCTATACGAGGAACGTTGGTGTTCGTGCGAGCACTTGTAACCGTCACATCAACAACAAGATGGCGGTGCGGAGCCATGAAGTCCAACCAAACCACATCCCCAGGACGATCACGTGAAGCTCCCGACCGAATACGGCGGACCTCCAACCGCAAGTCCCGGCCCTTAGTAGCCCCCGCTTCAAGCATGAACTCTTCAAGCACGTGGACAATGCGGTCATGGAGTTGAATGATATACCAAGAACACGGGCACCGGGGGATATGGTCCATGAGCATAGCGGCTGTTGAGCGCTCACCCGAAATAAAGATGCCCGATACCGTCGACGAAGATCCATACCCGCGAGATTCTGAAGGGGCCTCATTGCACCGAGGGCATTTTCGAACATGAGCGGCGCGCTCCGCAGTCAAGCCAAGCACCCGGTGGGCTGCCATCATATAGCAATCGGATGGCACCTTGAAACTGGACTCATGTGAAGCGAAAAAGAGAGCCAAAGCCCCGCGACCCGTACCCGAAGTCACCCTCATATAGTCCGGTGGGGAAGGTCTGCAAAACGCCAAGAGGTCAAGGTAGGCCCGGGCACGAAGAATGCGCGAAATGCCCCGTTGGATGTGGCCCCCAGAATCTCCCAAGCGAGTAAGAGCATGTGAGCAGGTTCGGCGTCGAGCTCGAGGGACGGTACATTAAGCCCCCCAAACTCCGCCGGGAGGGAGAGCTGTCGTTTAGCACAATTCAGTTGATCGAGTGTTTGTGCGTCCAAAGAAACGCCCAAGATTCGATAAACTGCCGCACGAACGGCCCTATCTGCAGTAGCAAGGTACGGTCGGCAGATATCTGGGGGGAGGGTGCGGAGCAAGAAACCATAGCGGCGTACCGCACACGTGATCATCAAGCGGAAAGCGGCGTGAGTCCCTCCGAAGTCCGACATAGCAAAGCATACAATCTTGTCCAAGAGGAGTTGATGAGCCTCAACGGTGTCTTGCAGCCAAGAGTGAACATAGTTCTCGTTATGAGACGCTGGAGGGCCGTCTGCCATCGAGAAATCCATCGCCAAAGGGGCTCCAAGGTTACTAGTACCCGTAACAACGGGGACCATCGCCCGTATCACCTCGACAAGTTCAAGGGCCGTATCCGGAGGTACCATGCACGAAGATTTGATTGGTTGAACATTCGAGCAGACTTTCCCCATTTCCTCCGTAGCCACCGTAATCACAGTCGGGACGAAAGGCGTTTTGATCAAATACTTGCCATCATCAGAAAAGGCTTGGATCGCCGCTGAATCCTTGCACCGTTCTCCAATATTCCGGAGGGGGGTGCTTATCGCCAGGTTGAACAAAAGCGGGCCAAGAGGATCTCCTTGACGGACACCCGTACGAGATTGAACCGTGCCGTGTAGGAGCGAAGCATCGTTGGGGTCGAAGTAATACACCGTGGAGTCCCGTGAATATATCATCTCAACCAACGGGATAATGGGATGCAAGTCAGGGTTCTTGTACAGCTCCGCAAGGAAACTCCGGCGGGAGATGGTGTTGAAGGCGTTTTCCAGGTCCAAGCTTAGAAGGCTGCAATCAGGAATAGCTTGTAGGCCAATGCGAGTGGTATGAATGGCTCGCTCGATACCCGCTTTGGTGAAAACCGATCGTTGTACAGGGCCAAGGTGGTCGGCCGCGACAGTCGCTATCCGCGCTATGGCGTGACAATGAGCTAACCGCGACAAAACGCTGCCAGCAGCCAACGGCCGGACTTTAGGAGCCTCACCTCGAAGGCGAGTGGCGTCGCGGTCAACCCCAGTTTGCTTGTGAAGAGCCCACCCGGTCGCACTCGCCAGAAAGTCCGCCGCAGCCTCGGGAATGTTTCCCGCCGAGTAGCGGTTAACCCACTTACGCCATGCCGGAACATTCAAGTCACGGACATGTTCCCATCGCCAGCCATCAACGTGGGGGGCTGACAAGCGAGGTGCTTTTCTCAAGACAAGGAGCATAGACTCCTCCCATATTTTGAGGCTATCACTGTCATCTAAATACGTGAGGGGTGGGCGCGCCGGGGGGGGCAGAGGGTCGGGGAGATCACAGTCTGGATGGGGAGTACCGGGAGGAGGATGCAACCGTTGAAGAGCGGCCAAAGCCGCGTCCGCGTCCTCCACCATTCCGAAGTCGGCTCCGTCTAGGGCCATCCGGGCCCGTCGCAACTGGCCAACTTCCACTAGCTCACGGGCCCGACGGAAGGCAGCACGGCGTCGGAGGTCACTTTCAGAAAGGCGAGTCGGTGGGTGGTGCTGCTCTCGTTGAGTGTTCTGGGCCCGGCGACGGCGAGAGCCCCCCCCACCCCGGCCCCGACCGCCGGGGCGTCTAGGCGCAGAAGCTCCCGGGCACGCACGTGCAAGCTCACCTCCATCTCGAATATCACGTAGAAGGGTGTCAATGCCCGTGAGTCCGTCCTCTCCGGACGTAGAGAACCAGAGACGGACTCGACGTTGAACCAGGGAGCGGATGCGAGCACCGGTCGCCGCCGGGAACGGTCGGAGGAGGAGGCCGCCAAAGAGGTGAATTGCCAAAAAAGCTCCAGCAGCCCGAGAGTCCGTTGAGGGAAGGGAGGTCGCATATTCGAGGGTGTCTTGTAGGGCAGAACGTAGGTCGTCTCTCGCTGTCGCACAAACCCCTCGGGCCGCAGTGACAGGTCTGAACTCAAGTAGACAAGCGACCGGGTCGTTGTCGGAGCACCATGAGGCAGGAGTAGCGGCCCGAGGGGGGGATCGGAGAGCAGCCTCTCGGCGGAGTGCAGCTGCAGATGAGGGCATAAAAGGTTGTCCATGAGGTATCGGGGGTCCATCGATTGGATTGAATTACAAGAAGAACGACATCGATACACAGAGATAAAATACTTTTATCCTCTTGTCACTCTTGCCCTTTTGTTTCCCCTCCCACTTTCCCTGTCCGTGCTCATCTTGTTCTTCTTGTAACCAATCAGAGATAAAATACTTTGCTGTCGACAACCTTAGTTTTTCCTGCATTTAGCACCAACGGATGAGACATGGCCAATAAGCGTTGTACTTTTAATATATAATATTTTTCTTACAAGAAGACGATTGCAATGTCTACAATATGTCTATAAAGTTCTATACAATTCTATACATACTACGGTTGCCAGCGACAGTACGCTTACACCCGGTGTTTTACGTCAACAAGCTAAGACCATGCCCTCCCCACCTCGCTCTGACATGAGATCCCAATAATTGTTGCTCTAGAAGGAGACGATGAGGAGTTCGACGTGTCTCACATATGCGTTGTGTGCATTAAGTCGTTACCTGGACGATGAGGCAAATATTTGCTATTCATGACGCATTTTTTGATGACGCCATTCTACCTATGTGGCACCGGTTGAACGAGATACATCGTACTCTAGCGTTACCATACTTCCTAGAGACGCCCCAATGGCACGCGTTTGCCAAGACTCATGCGTACATCGATCTCATGCACGCTTATCCATCACGCATCCCTGAGTCCCAACGATTGCTTCAGTAAAGGAGCTAAGACCACCACGGAGATCAGCCTCCCGGCTGGCCTCATCGACATGTTAGGAGGGTGGGGTACGAGTGATGTGACGAGTACAATCAATTAGCAATACAATACCTTGCATTGTACAACTACTCGTTACTAATCTAATTCATGCTTTTCCATCGGAAGGACGTACCACGTGGTTACGTCGCTATTGCCATTTAGCGAGGGTAGTAATGCGTAATGTACTGCTAGTACCTCCCAGTGCGTACATGTACGCACAGTTTAGCTAACTAGCTAGGTGACGCGCTGGACCGATTTCCAGAGACAGACAAGCCGCGTCGCTAGTTTGCTCCGAGCGTTACTAGAGCCCTAGCACCCTGGCACGAGGACCAAGCGAGAGCATGTGTAAGCTACCTAAACTAGAACTACTTAAGCCTAGTGCAATAGTGGGAGGTGACACAATCTTTTAACAATTCCATTGTTCAATTATATTTTACTATCAAAATCTAGCAATAAGATATATTTTCACCTCTATCCATATGCACTTCCACATGCATCAGCAAAAGCTAGCAATAACATATGTGTGTTTGCAATTAGCTTTCAAAAGGCAAACTGCCACAAGGTGCCATAGAGTTGCAAATCCTCGAGAATATTCTCAGTTGCCGAGAAGCCATGACGCCCCGATGGCTTCACAAGATTTGGACGCAGTGCACTTCAATTGTTTTTGTCGTGCAAATGTTGTAACCGGAACTAAGTGAGATGTTTCGTCGGGGTTACACCCAAGACTCGTCTTATGGGCACATGGACGAGTGGACAAAGGGTGGACAAATTGTTACCCGAAATGGTTCTTCTTGGAGAAATGCAAAAATATGTATTAGTAGCGGTTCTCTATGTCTCCGTTAGTGGCGGTCGGTCGGCCTTGCCGGCGCCTTCGCCGGCCGCCATATCTCTCCTTCTCACTTGTCTAGTCTCCTCACCTGGCCCCTTGTGGGGCCGGCACGACCTACGTGTAATTATCCGTTCCCAACTCCAGCATGTTACATGGGCCCCCATCAAGTCACAATTTAGAGAAAAGAGTGTGTAAAGCGCTCGGCGCCACGCTAGTTCTGATGACCTACTCCCGCCTTAAAAAGGAGTAGAGCGTGTGTAAAGCACTCGGCGCCATGCTAGTCATATCATGTCTTGTTGTAAGTAATGCTCACTAGTTGTTCGTTACAGATAGCTTTTGCAAGCTATTCTAGATATGTGTAGTGCATGTCTAGATCGGACACTCCGATACACTGTTTGTTCTAGATACATAGCTGTCGCTAGGCTACATATCTACACTTCCTTTGTCCCGACACCAAGCCTCGGGCTGGTTGTCCATGTGACTGTCTTTTTGTGTGACTGTGATTGTATCTAAGTGTACGTTAGTCACCTTCCACTATGACCGTGTATGCATGGTTCAACATGTCCAACCGACACCACGCTTCGCTTTCGAGCTGGTTGTCCGCGGCTGTCCTACTATCTCCCACGTAAAAAAAGAAAAGAGTGTGTAAAGCGCCCGGCGCCACGTTTACCACACCCAACTGTTAGCCCCACCTAGCCTTGAGCCTACCGATGCTCTCGACTGGATATGGGTTTTAAGCCGACCGGCAAAATTCGGCCCGCGCGTACTTTAATTCGTAATGATATTTTTTTCCCCGAGGCAACGTCGCAACGCAAGGAAGTAGCGAGGATCTAATCTAGCCCACGGCGAAAGGGGGGAGTCAACACGAGCAGCGCCAATCTATGCTATTGCGTGCCTACACGCTCCTGGCAGCCTTGTTGGCTTTGCTCCTTCCTTGCCGGTCGCTCTCATGCGTCGGCAAATTCGCCCGTGGACATTTTGCCCCGCTACACGTCAGACTAGTACATTACGCAGTACGTTTGAAACCGCTTCACATTGGCAACTCGCCGGTAGCGGCACGTTTTTATGAGCACTACTTGTCGCTATACCTACCCGGCATGAGATACGCGATACTAGCATAACACCTACGACCAAGATTGCATCTTCCTCAACAACAGTTAGGACGACAGCAAGTCAGCAAGACCTCGGCTACCTTGAGGAGGGGTATTAGTACTAGCATTCCGTTGCCTAGTGCTTATGTACAATACAACCATTTGTCATCCTAGTACTTAGTTATATTCTATTAGCGGTACTTTATTTCCTTGTTAGAGGCGTTCGGGCGTCCTTACATGTGCCTTTGGCGGCCGCCATCTCTCTCCTTCGCACCCCTTCTCTACTCTCCTCACCCTCCCCCTTTGTGAGGCCGTCACGACCTACGTGTAACTTCCCGTTCCTAACTCCAACAAATCGACGAACACACTTCGTTTGAGGCAAATTATGGTTTCTATCTTGACGAGCCTCTGGACTTGTTTATGCCAATGTGACCGTCAATCCCAATTTCTACAGTTGCTCGGGAATGTTTACAACAATAACGTGAGGTGCATGAATTGGTTACGTTTGTGTTACGAATACACAAGGATGACATCCAAGCTCGTTCTCAGTCGTCGACATCACCCCATTATCAGCAAGGAGACAAGATTTCGGTAATTACAACAAAGGGGCTCTTTCTACGTGTTCAACTTAACCGGAAGCTAAAGCACAGACAGTTTGGACCCTTTACAATGTTAGAGAAGATTGGCGCGAACATTCACATGTTGAAGCTAACATATATTGTGCGGCTGCATAATGTGTTTCACGTCAACAATCTTCGCCCATGTCCTACCGCTGCGTTAGGTCCCGTTCATGTTACCCATCCTGATGACGATGCCGCCGTCTACGACCTCGATTGCATCTCCGATGTTAAAACTAACACTCTTCCAAGACATCGAGGAAAGTTCATGCTGCTCTACAGCCATTTTGAGGACGAGCAAATCCTACATGTTAAGCATCGATTAAATGAAGTAATGCGTACAATTGCGTTAAAACATTTCTTGGACTCACGTGATTGGCTTCAATTTGTCCGTCGCCAAGAGCACTTGGAGTTCATGAAGATAGCTCACCTAAGGAGACTACCCCACTCGCATTGATTTCAAAAAGAGGAGCCGAAGACTTTAGCTCAAGTCCCAATACAATACCGGCGTGCTTGCTAATGAGATTAACTAAGTGTCACGACGCGCCTTATCGCGTCTGTCTGAGGCGTTAGTCATCACGCCGCATGAGACGATCGTCCGAGGGTAGTTTGACGCTTCAAAACTAAAGACGAGCTAGTCTGGGCTATCCAAGCCATCAATGTTACGGCAGGAGATAAGTCATTTTTCAAGTTTCTCTTTTTAACTACATTCAGCTACATTGCAAATCAGTTATACTTTCGCACGTCATTTCTGCATAAGCCGTTACTAATTGTTACCCAGTTTGTTCTTTAAGCGAACTGTCGCATTTGCGTGCGTGCGTGCGTGTCTGTGTGTGTGTGTGTGTGTGTGTGTGTGTGTGTGTGTGTGTGTGTGTGTGTGTGTGTGTGTGTGTGTGTGTGTGTGTGTGTGTGTGTGTGTGTGTGTGTGTGTGTGTGTGTGTGTGTGTGCGTGTGTGTGTGTGCGTGTGTGTGTGCGTGTGTGTGTTTTATGTGTGTGTATGTATATATGTGTGAGCGTATGCGTGCGTTATGTGTTGTGTTGTGTTTTTTTGTTCAGTGTACAAGGGAAAGGGGAGACATGGGTGTTAATCGAAGTCAATGGAGGATCAATAAAAAACTGTCTCCTTGGTCTTCTCCTTTCCTGATAAGGACCCCAAAACATACTTGCTTTGCACGGTAGTTTGGGTCATTCGCAGAACTTGTTTAATGAAGAAATGAAGTCACGAGCCTTTCGAAAAGTTTGGCATATAAGACCCTTGGTAATTGTTTGTTTTTAACAAGCCCGGAAGTGCCGCTAGATAATATCATTCACCGCGAAAGGGTTTTATGCATAGTGATAGTATGCCCACGCATTGTTACGCTCATATGCCGTGCCACATGTGCTTTGAAGCATTATTCCCACTCTAGCCTTTGGATACATAGATATTGATAATAAATCATGGGTTTATATGCGAAGTAGACATCAAGGTGCTTCTATCCGCCCTATTGGCGGGTCTGTCGGAGCATGGTGTATCCTTCCCTGCGACTTGTCCGTATCCCGCGTGATCCACAAGCTGTTTTTATTCGTTGCCTCAGCATGACGTTCCATACATGCTGTGTTGACGAAGGTTTTATTTCGATTTTTGCAAATTACAACTATAGAAGCACACGCGTACGCGCAAGCAAAGACGATAAGGAAAAAGAAAAAAACCCTCTCCCTCCCGCCTTCCCTCCCTCCCTCCCTCCCTATGTCCTACCTTCTGGCCCCTCCCTTGCTCTCTCACATGATATGCAATCAAACACTGACTACATCTTATAACACATTGATGTAGCTGGAATATAGGGCTCACCTATATGTACGCCCCCATGCTATACGTGTGGCACATGCGGCGCCGACATGGCCAATAGAATTTGATTATCCGTTTTAATAGGAGCCAAATAATCCGGCCAAAATCCGAAGGATGGGGGAGGTTAATTATGTAGATGCCCAAATACTATTTCTTACCCGCCAGCGCTTCCCCAAGCATGTATTCGCATGAACCCGAATCGCGAGTCTATCTCTATATCGCTTCCATTTTTTTGTGGGCCGAGGCAGGGCACGGTTACCTATTCTGGCATCAACCCGAATCGCGAAATGAGCTCTTTAAACCCTCCTAAAGGACTTTGCCAACCACTGAGTCGGGCATTGCTTTGCTTGCTAGAGCCAACCGGCAATGTAGTAGCAAGGCAAAACAATATATTTTTATTTAACGCGATATACCATGTGAACATAATAAACCGCGCGCACCCGTGTCAATATTGTACGTATCGCATTAAACGAAAACCATGATGATTAGTTGGGGGAAAACACTAGACCACTGGAAGTGTGTGGTTATCTACGCTGCCGATAACGTTTCCATCACTGCATATGTTGTTTTGCACATGCACACCCACGTTTTTGTTGCACATACATAGGAAAGGCAGTGTAGCCATATTCCCCCTTGACTATATGGAAAACATTTCTAAACACATGACATTGCAAAGCTACAGCACTTATGGCAAGAAGGGAAGTGGGGCGGGTCCAAATAAGAGGGCCGGGAGGGGGGGCGAGGGCGGGGACCCCCAGAACATACGACAATTATATCTCAAGGGATTGACGAGCAATTTATGCATTGAGGCAATGACATACAAT
Source organism: Tetraselmis chui (assembly GCA_026401115.1). Lineage (NCBI taxonomy): Eukaryota > Viridiplantae > Chlorophyta > Chlorodendrophyceae > Chlorodendrales > Chlorodendraceae > Tetraselmis > Tetraselmis chui. The sequence continues at coordinate 49,577 of JAPMLY010000276.1, read as the reverse complement.
TTTTGTTTTACCGGCAAATATATTTTGCCGCGATGATGGAGAGAATTCTAGCACCTCCGTCCTCATCACATGCATGCAAGTTCCGCTGCCAACACCTTCGTCACAATTTGCAGTATTGGTGATCAACGCGCTCGCATTGCGCAGAATATGGGGGTACACAGCAACGGATGTTTTTCTGTAGGTACTTATTCGAAACACAATATGCCATGTCGCTTCTCCTCTTATCTTTCTCAACTGTCGTGCGCCCCCCGACTCGCGTCACATGTTTTACTTGTTATTTGATTTCGTGGTAATTAGGTTTTTTCCTCTTTTCTTATTTTTGCTTGGTGGCTTATGCTGCTCTTTCATGTAAGGAAAATTGTTTCGTGGTAATTCATCACTGTAGGTCAAGTACCATGCTTTAGAAAAGATGGACAATGTACAATATATTTGGGTATGTATGTGCCTTGGATTCCGTGACCCTCTTGTCACTCTTACCCTCTTTGCCCCTCCCCCTATTTCCCATGTTCACGTCCTGATTGTGCTTCTTGTAATATTTGCGTATGTAGAGTCCTTTAAGCGGCTTCTATCTGTAAGTTTATGAGCTTCTGTCGTTGATGCGTTCAAGTCTTTTCGATTACTACATGTAGACCACCTTCAGGAATCTTTTGAATGAATCGAAGAGCACATATACAATCGTGTTTCCCTATCAAATGGATAAAAGTGCTGATGCTGTGGCATGCCTTCCTGTTTCTCGGGCTTAGGTCCCCCCCCCCCCCCCCCCCCCCTCTTCTTCTCTTTGCGTGGTGGTCTCCGCTGCTTTTTCTGTTAAGATTTTTTAACTTATCACACAGATATGGATCGGCTCGTTGAAAGCTCTAAGCTCGCAATTATTGTATTTTTTACTCACAATTATTGTCCTCCTCTTAAATGCTTATCATGATTTATAGTTCGGAAATATTTTAGGAAAACATCGGCATCATAATTCAGGAATAGTATTGATGAAAACCCCAGATTTGTAATATATTGAAAAAAAAAATCTTACAAGAAAAAGCAGTGGAGGCCACCAAGCAAAAAAGAAGAAATAATAAGGAGGAAAAAACAAAAAACCAAAGCCCGCAGTATATTCCTTGCTTGTGTGCTTTTTATTTGGTATTACTCCATCATCGACGAGAACATCAGGGGCCTCACCCTAATCAGCGTCCGAAGAATCAGGCCCAAATAAGAGCTACGGTAGGTTATTAGGTTGCTACTGCCAGCGATACCTTGTACGGCGAATGTGCCGACGAGTGTGTCTTCCCCAGTCTGGCTCAGTGGCGCGTCGCGACTCTTGCCACCTACCATCGCGCACTATAGTAAGAGATCCGTCAAGCCTGCCGCAAGTGAGTTTGTAACAGGTACATTTATCTCACCTAGGAAGATTATCAACGGTATCCGAACTGCGCCTCATCTGATTCTCGCCCGGGAGGATTCACCACGTGCTCCCGGCGGCCAGAAAAACCGACCACCCACATATCGGCCCTTGTCTCCTCACCCGCCGCCGCTTGCGTAACAGGATGCAAGTTTATTTTCTAATCCCGCGAAAAGAATGGTTGTTGTCTCGGCGTGTGCACTCTGAGCATGATCACGTATTGTGCTGTTGAATAGCCCAGCGTAAGCACGGCCCGTCGTATGATTCCTGCTCCGTCTAAGTTATTTCGAGTTGCGATAACGATCTTTCAGCGCAGCACCGGATAAATGACATTTTCCGAATAACACCACAAAACCGTATTTGGCGTCTTCGTCGAGCTTTGGCAGCTCTCTCTTTCTCATCTCCTCTGCGCGCTGCTGTGTCGCGCTCACCCCGCAGGCGGGGCGTAGCATCCGCCGCAGCACGGCAACGCAGGACGGGGCGAGATGGGCGACGCGGCATCGCCGTTCGTTCCGCCGGTAGGAGCACTGACCACCACCACCACCACCGTCACTCCTCTCGGACCTCTTCCTCTCCTGTGTTGTATCCCATCGCTGTGGCACCGGAGGATCCCCCGTCTATTCCGACCCAGGGCTGCGTCCGCCTGCGCTTCCGGAAAAGAGGAAAATGGTTAATTCGAAGGGGAGTGTATAAAGTTGACAAGAGCGGACGGGAGTAAGGCTATGGATGTGGATTTATGTTCATCAACACTTTGGTAAAATGCCCCCGCCCTCTTTGCAGGACCTGAGGCGAACCTCGATGACGCGGAAGAAGCACCACACCGGCTTCTTCAAGCGCACCCACAGCGTGCGTCCCCACATCATCACCTCTCCATTGACCCCCCTTCTAATACTCACGCACTCTCGCCCCAGAATAAAGCATCTGCTACCGCACAGTTGGATAGCATTTCGGCTCTGAATCCAGCACGACTTTGCCATCGCTAGCAGAATCCTGTGGATGAAATGCCCACCATCAGTGTGGGCGTGTGCGCCATGAACAAAAAGGCACGCCCCATCATCGCCTCTCCCCCTTCACTCACCGTAGCAACACATCACATGCTTTCTGCCCTCCCCATGCTGTGTTCTCAGCATGGGACCCTGTCGATGTCTACTATACCCAGGCACAATCCAAGCCTATGCGCGAAATCCTCGAACGGCTGAAGCGGACGGGCGAGTTCGAGATCATTAACTTCGGAGATGAGGTGCCGTTCCCCTCGCCTCTGCCGCCTAGAGTTATCTGTACTCACAGACGCACACACACACACACACACCTTAATGCGCAGACACTTCCGCTAGAACACATGCACGTAAGCACGGACACAAGTATACAGATACGCCCACAACTACACGCACAAGCACTCTCCTAGACACACTCACTCGCGCACAAGCACAGACATACACACTCACTCACACTCGCACACGCACTCACTCAATCACGCGTATACTCACACTCGCACACGTGCACGCACAAACACACACACACACACACACACACTTACTCGCCCATGCCCATTCTTACTTTTTTCTAACACACACATGCATACCAGATACACTCACATATACACAGGCATACTTTTTTTTTCATGGACTCGTGCTAAATGGTTTGCGACAGACATACATACTATCTCCGTCGCACTACGCACATGCTCACTCACACATACTGACACACACACACGCACACGCTCACTACTTCGCTCGCTCCATCACACACATACACACATACGCACGCGCGTGTGCACACACATACACACACACACACACGTACACACACACACACACACACACACACACACACACACACACACACACATGCACGCAATATCGTACGGCATGCACTCTGAAAAGGCGTCAGACAGTCGTGTATATGGGAAACCTGCGTGGACGGACCTTGGCCACGGCCGTATTGACTCTCTTTTCGTTTATGTCACACCATTCACAATCACATCATTTCTCACTCGGGCCCCTCTGTGTCTTGTCGCTGATGCTGGTGTAGACAATCCTGAACAAGCCGGTGGAAGAGTGGCCGGTGGTGCAGTGCCTAATGTCCTGGTTCTCCAGCGGCTTTCCACTGTCAAAGGCAGAGGACTACGCGCGGCTGCGGTACATCCCACACTGGCCGAACTTCACTCATTGTCGTTGCTATACGTCTACGAATGCAACCAAATGCTGGTCACACACAAGTGTCTGAATACGTACCATCAAAGAGGAGGGACGCATGCCACTCTGAATCGACCTGTTGCTTGATTAGTCACCGAACGTACAATTAGCCCGTTTGGAAATGATGCATGTATGTGTGTTAGGATCGTTTATGACTGAAATGATCATTTATTATCTTTGGTCCCTACTTATTATAAATTTGCATGAATATTTTGAAATATTTCAAATGTATGATTAAAGGTAAAGTCATCGAGCTAAATTCATGAGTTTGCTGCTTGGTTGCTTTCTATTATGCATGGGGATGATTGGGGGGCGGTTGTGTTGTGGCAGGCGGCCGTACTTGATCAACGACCTGGCGAAGCAGCACCTGCTGAAGGACAGGCGCTGCGTGTACAAGACGCTGCAGGACAGCAACGTCAGCGTGCCCAAGCACGTGACGGTGAACCGCAGCGATGAGGAGGTGGCGGGGGAGAAGGACCCGGAGGGGTTTGAGGAGGACGCGGACTATGTGGTCATGAACGGCGTCAAGATCGATAAGCCCTTTGTGGAGAAGCCCGTCGACGGTGACGACCACAACATCTACATCTACTACCCCCACTCAATGGTCAGCAACCTCCTCCCCCCCTCTCTGCCTCCTCATCTCTCTCCTCTCATATCGTTGCGAACGGGACACACCCAGTTTCAAGAGACTGTGGGGTCTACAACTAATGTATGTCATGGGAATGTTGATGCTCTTGTGTAACCCGCACTGCGTGATGTTTAACTCACACGCACTCCGTGATTAACGCCTGCTCACCTTCGTTGCGACGCCTGAACGTGGACATCCTTCGTATATACATGCTGTGCACCCGCACTGCACCATTAATGTATTTGTAATTTGAATTGCACATCTAAATTGCACCGCATCCACCAACGGTGTTTTAAGCGTCTTTCAAAGCAAGCTGTGCTGATTCTCTGTTGTTTATGGCCTTCTCCAGGGCTATGTTTGTGGCAGCATCGCACGTTTGTGATCTGTCGCAAACTTTATTGTGACCGCGCCGTGTTTCATGTCGTGGAACGCAATATCTCAACCACTGAAAATGTCTTTGCACCGCATTTTCGTTTTTATTCAAACAATTCACACTTGCGTTGATTTTTTTCATGGCATTGCGTGTCCCGTCGAACCCATGCTTATTCCTCAGCCCTGAAATGAAGCGAAATTCAATTTGATGAAATTTTTTTCAGCAAGTATAGATTAGTCGGCTGCTTTCTGAATTCATACTCAATACTGCAATCAAAGTCTTAGGAATAGGGTTTACGCCGGGGCTCATCCCTCTCCGTTGGCAGTAACAACATAATATGAATCACGCATGGGTAGACATGGGCTATCGCTACAACTCTACAGATGAAATGTGACCTTGTCACTATCTCCACGATGCGCGGCCCACCCCCGCCGCTCGAGGGCGCCGCAGCCTGGACTCGTTTGAAACCACCGTGCAATTTTCCTGCAAGGGGGAGTGGCGTTATATTTCTGTTGTTAGGGTTGTGTGAAGATGTGAATGCCACGGCCGCTGCAGGGTGGGGGCGTGAAGAAGCTGTTCCGCAAGGTTGACGACAAGAGTGCAGACTACGACCCCACGCACCCCGGCCACGTCCGCCGTGACGGCTCCTACATCTACGAGAACTTTCTGGCCACTGGCGGCACCGACGTCAAGGCGTGACCCCCAACTGCCCATTTTGTTTCAATTCAATGCGAAATGCAGCATGTAATGTCGACGTTGCGGAATGAAAAAGGGAAACCGCTCAAGTGTTATGTTGTATATATTGTATGAGTATTTTGCGACGGAACGATGCGCACGAATTGAACGGCATGCGCATATGAAAGTCAGTTGATTGGGTGTGGGTTCAAATTTGGAGCTACGGCACATTCCTATCGAAAGCCTACGAATTGCATGATAGGGAGATGCGAAGGGTGGAAATATGTCGTTTAAGTCTATTAAGTATGTTCCAGGGGTTCCTTACCTGCATGCTCTTTGAATAGATATATCCGGCATCCTTGAAAATAAACGTAACATAATCAACTTAACACAAAAGTTGGCTTAAATTGACATGTTGTGAAGAACGACAGAGGCGATGCGCCCCAAAAAACACACCTCCACCGCAGTCCCACCTTGGCTCCCTCTATAAACTTGACTGGTTGATCTTTTTGCATGCATTCGCTGTTTCGACGCTGTTGCAGCTCGCTTACGCTAAGAATAATTCCGTGAATCACCCGAAAACATTAGATAGTCAAGTGATGGAACCAGCTTGAAAAATAGAATTGCATCAACAGTATGTTCATTTGGAATGAAGTTGCTGATGTTTCGATTGGAGTAAGGCCTATTTTTTTCTCCTTATTCTCTTGCCCGCTTCCCTGATTGACAGGTGTACACGGTCGGGCCGCGTTACGCGCACGCGGAGGCGCGCAAGTCGCCGGTGGTGGACGGGCGAGTGCAGCGAAGTGCGGACGGCAAGGAGGTCAGGTTCCCGGTGCTGCTGAGTCCGCAGGAGAAGGAGGTCGCGCGGCTGGTGAGTCTGGCGTTTGGGCAAAAGGTGTGCGGCTTTGACCTGCTGCGCAGCGAAAAGGGGAAGAGCTACGTGTGCGACGTCAACGGGTGGAGCTTTGTGAAGAACAGCAGCAAATACTATGACGACACCGCCGGCCTCCTGCGCACCATCATGCTCTCCGCCCTCGCGCCCCACCGCCTCAGCATCCTGCCACCCCAACCCCTCATGTCGCTGGTGCGGCCCCCCCCCCCTCCCCTCCCCTCCCCTCCCCTCCCCTCCCCTCCCCTCCCCTCCCCTCCCCTCCCCTCCCCTCCCCTCCCCTCCCCTCCCCTCCCCTCCCCTCCCCTCCCCTCCCCTCCCCTCCCCTCCCCTCCCCTCCCCTCCCCTCCCCTCCCCTCCCCTCCCCTCCCCTCCCCTCCCCTCCCCTCCCCTCCCCTCCCCTCCCCTCCCCTCCCCTCCCCTCCCCTCCTCCCCTCCCCTCCCCTCCCCTCCCCTCCCCTCCCCTCCCCTCCCCTCCCTCTCCCTCCCCTCCCCTCCCCTCCCCTCCCCTCCCCTCCCCTCCCCTCCCCTCCCCTCCCCTCCCCTCCCCTCCCCTCCCCTCCCCTCCCCTCTCCCTCCCCTCCCCTCCCCTCCCCTCCCCTCCCCTCCCTCCCCTCCCCCTGTTTTGGCTGTCACGTTGTATTATTTAATTTGTAGTTATATTTATGACTCTTTCCTTAACATGCATTTTTCACGATTTCACATTTTTTTTTATTTGATTAATCAGAACACATTTTTGGCACTTTGACTTGCGAGTTTCGCTGCCGATGTCATTTCCTTAAATTCAAGGCTTGCCGTAACGCATGTCCATTGCATTCAATAGTTTTGTTTTAAAATTGGATTAATGTAGATTTTTCATCCGATGTTGTTATTAAAGGGAAAGGCGGCGTGTTGGGGGTCGTGTGTCTCGGATCAGTCATTTGTATGGATGTTGTACTCATGGCTCTGCAATTAAGCGCACGCCCATCCAAGTTTGCAAATTGTGCCCCGTCCCTCGTGTCGCCGACAAAGGCTTTAATTAGTGGTTTGACGGGGAAAAGCAAAGCCACCGCGGTGGATTGGCCACAAACATTTAGTCTTGGGTTAATTCAACTTAAAGCAAATTTCCCACGTTTTGTGTGTGTGTGTGTGTGTGTGTGTGTGTGTGTGTGTGTGTGTGTGTGTGTGTGTGTGTGTGTGTGTTTTCTGTTTGTGTGTGTGGCAGAGAGTGAGAGTGTGTGAGTGTGTGGCCTGCGGCAGGCGGCTGAACGAGAGCAGGCGGAGGCAAACATTAAGATGCGCAATTCGATCAGCGAGCCACAGATTATGGCGGTGGACAGCAAACCGATAGACACTGTTTACGATGAGCTCCGCTGCGTCCTCGCCGTCATCCGCCACGGCGACCGCACGCCCAAGCAAAAGCTGAAAATGAAGGTGCGCGGGCGAAACCCAACTCGCGCTGACCTCACACGCACCTTTCCCACCCGTATCGCACATTTGTGTGTGGTATCAGTTATTTTGCCTTTTTATTGCTCAAACATTCGTACCCTTCATTAAATGAGTATTTTTTATTTTGTTACCTGTCCCATTTTGAAACAATGATAGAATGCTTTTTTTTTTTTTTTTTTTCCTGTTCGGGTTTGGGTTAGATTGTTTCACGCCTTACTCAAGGTTTTGGAGTTTTCCGTTCCACAGAAGATTTACGTCGTTTAGAGTTCGCAGTGTGAATATGATTACGTTCTCTTTAATGCCACCTTCCGGTATGGAAGTGAGAGTGAGCGTGCCAACACTTTTCCACTTTATATGCCCGTTTTGATGGTACACTTTGGGCTCCGCTGTGGCGGCGGAAGAGTGCCATACTCATCCAACCGTCATTGTCAAACTGCAGTGTAACATGTCTCGTGGTGTTGCGTTTCAAGCTTCTGTATAACTCGCAGCAGACGCATAGAAAATGTTTCATAATCGGCTGCACCCTAAGCTGTCTTTTGAGGATGACAATGAAATCAACTCTGTGATGCATTTCTTTTGCTGAAGATGGTTGGCTAAATCTTCCTTCATATCCTTAAACTGAACTGCAATCACGGTTACCCGCGAACGCCGCATCAGGTGAGCTCGGCGCCGTTTCTGGAGCTGCTCATGCGGCACATCGACTCCAAAGGGAAGCAGGCCAAGATGAAGAGCCCCATACAGCTCCAGGAGCTGCTGGAGGTGACCACGGCGGAGCTGGCCAAGATGGAGTCTGGCGTGCCGGAGGAGTTGGTAATTGAGACGGACGACGTCTCTTCCATCAGCAGCAAAGCAGCGGGTGAGGGCGCTTTAGCGGCGGCTGTGGCAACCCTCCAACTCCAGCACCCTAACCTTATCCCAGTCGTAACCCTGTCCTGGCCAAGCTGTGCCCTCGTAACCTGACTTTCTTATGGTCACAGACACGGGTGAGGAGTTCAGGGAGAAGCTGCGCATCGTGAGGACCGTGCTGGAGCAAGGTGTGCCCCCCCTTTTCCCTGTGTGGAAGGGCTCTAGGGCTACAGAACCGCGGTGATTCAACAAATTTAAGATCTACGACAATCACAGAATGTGCATACCTAGATAGATGTAAAATTTTGCACCTTCCTAACGCGAAGCGGCTAAAAAGAGCTGCAATGGAAACGGCGGAACAGGGCCTACATCGATCCGTAATGGCAATTAGAAGGACACACATGTCTAGTTGTCACGATGTACAGTGTGTGTATGTGTGTGTGTGTGTGTATGTGTGTGTGTATGTGTGTTTGAATGTGTACCAGTATGTGTGCGGGTGTGTGTGCGAGTGTGTGTATGTGTTTGAGTTTGTGTTTGTGTGCGTTATTGTATATGTGTGTGTGTGGGAGGGGGGGGGGGGTGGGTGTTGATCTCGAAGAGTGCAGTAAAGTAGGGACAGAAGTTCGAAGACACTGTACAAGTGTTGAGAGATCACATATGTTGCAGCCAGATGTGCCTTTGTTTCTTAGGTACTGACATCGACTCACTCGTCCATGCGGTAGAGAGCGACCCCACCATTTTCAAAAGATGGAGGATATAACCCTGTGATCCTTGCCCTGCTGTATACTACCCGCATACGGCATTGAGAGTGCGTTGCTGAGGCGGCTGACCATTGCCGTGCAGGCGGTCACTTTAGCGGCATCAACCGAAAGGCGCAGCTGAAGCCGACGCGCTGGACGGAGGGCGAGGGCGGTGTGAAGCGATGCACCGAGGCGCTGCTCATCCTCAAACACGGCGGAGTGCTGACGCATGCAGGTGAGGCGCTCCGCTGTGCTTGTCATTGCTTCTACATCTGATGCTTGGATTAGTGGCAGCGGGGAGTGTTGTTTTCATTACTGGATTTTATGTGTGGTCAAGTACGTGCGCGCGCGCGTGTGTGCGTGTGTGTGAATGGCTGTGTCTGAATGTATGTGTGTGTTTGTACGTGCGTATG
>JAPMLY010000276.1:15000-32500 GCA_026401115.1 Tetraselmis chui | reverse complement strand
CATTGGCAAAATGATTTTACAATGTAATAGTAGCATTATGCGAAAGTTAACGTATTTTGGTTGTTTTATTTTCATCTGTATATATTTTAAAACAATGCTCTACGGCATTGTTAATCAAATAAGCTATTATATTATTTCTATGTCGATTTAAAGTCCGGCAAAATGTATTCTCAATCGATGTATATGTACATGTACTTGTGCGGTGACAACGATAGGATTTGTCTTTATCTATTCTTGTTACGCGCCGTCGACTCGTCCGACGCTCCCTTATCTCCTTTTTCCTGGCACACATACGATGCACATCCAACCAACTCACCGCCGGGGGTGATGATATGCCGCGGCTGCGACGCCTTTTTCCCAGGTGGCGCCCATGAAGAGCATGCCCCACACGCTGCCCCTCCGCCCCCGCCACCCCATCCACCGCGGCGACGGCGCGTCGCTCGAGTCGCTGGAACAAGCCATCGCGCCGCACTCTGTGGAGTTCAACAAAAAGTTGCCCACCAGCGAATATTTTAGTGGCTCCGTGAGCACAGTCGACCAGTTTCCGGGCGCGGTTTAATTAGCCCTTTTCGTTTTCCCCACCCCGACAATCCGAGCTTGTGCCGACTCCCCTCAAAATCTCGACGATCACCTCCAACAAGACAAATTGTAAGCAATTATTGCAACAAGCGAGAGCTCCGAACTGAAGAGGGTGGTGCTTGGGGGATGCACTGTCTGCGCGCACGCCTTGGTTTGGGGGAGAAAAGGAAATATCATCTTCCGTTCACCTCTCATACTATTCATTTGCGACTCTTGTGGTTTTGGCTATACTAGTGAGCGGTGCGGGATTTATTGTACGTAATTGCTTCACTTGCCTTCGGCCGAGTTTGTGGCATAATATTACAACAATGCGCCAAAAACTTGTGGCGCTGAATTATCAAGAAGAAAGCCATAATGCTTTCCCCTTGCTCCGCGCGCTGAGGCTCGCTCAATTTTTAGGCACAAGCGATGAGAGCGGCATCCATGGTGTTACTAGCATGACCCAATATGCATGCAAGCACCGGATTTGCAGCATGTTGACCGGCGGCATATCGGCGTGCCACCGGCCCACCACCCGGATGTCCCATAATATCGCCCCATGTTTACCATAGTCTACCCTTGGACAAGAAAATATGCTTAGACGGCTAAGACATTCGAAAATCCTTCGCTGACCCCAAGGACCCCCGATTCCTCGCTAATTGGTATTATATCTCCACATGGAAACTTGAAATATTACACGACACGGCAGCCCTATCGGTTTAAAACGGATCGAAAAAATAGTACCCCCAGCAATAGTGATTAATGAACCAGTCAGAAACGGACCGCCGTCCTCTCGCGAGTGGAATGGTCCCACGAGGACAATCATCGAGGCGTGCGCACCTGACGCAAGCGTCAAGCACAGCGCGCGAATGAGTCATGCTCGGACGGGGCCGTACATTTCCTCAACCTGGGTAGGGAGCTTGTCAAGTTTGAAGTTGACAATGGAGTGTACGAACTATAGAACAGATCATGTTCGAGTATAGTCGTATTAGAGACACGAATCTAACATGTATATATTTATGTTAAAAACACGTAGAAATCATGATGCGGTTATTCATTCAAGGTATGTCCATCGTCGACTCATAATCATGCACAATGAATGAAGACCGTCGATTTTGCACCGCCAATACACTCCAATAGGTATGGGTACTTGTACCAATTCCTCTATCTATAGTGTACTGGCGGTGGTGGCCTCCCATCATACCTTGCCATCATCACATGTTGTCATTCAACATTTCTATTACAAGAAGCACTACATTGATTCAGACATGGAGAAAAGGGGGGGCATGAGGGCAAGAGTGACAAGAGGATCACTAGGCAAAGGGAAAGGCAAGGGGAAGCACTACATGGTGTATAAACCTAGCACATTAAACTAAGGATACTACTAGGCAACGCTGAAATTTCAACACATGGAGGCGGCAAGCGGCTCCTCACGCGCAGCTCGAGGAAACACGGGGACGCTTGCGGCCCATGCCGCGCGTTAAGAGCGCCGTGGCAGGAGACGGCATCCCGCACGAAAAGTAAGCGGCCTCCACACCGTCCGCGGCGGCGGACATTCAGCGCAAGCCGTTGTCCGCGTGAGCGACATGGACGGTGAGAAAAACCATCGGCGCCATGAGGCCAACAACTAGCCCACATGCATCCCTTTAGATGTGACTGCTTGTCTAGCCAACTCCGTAAAAAAGCCGTGGCGTGGCCGCCGAGAGTACCAAATTCCGTGACCGCAAAGGGAATGAAGCGGATTTCGGGGGCGACTCCTGACCCCCTCCGAGTGCTTCTCGATCTCGGTTTTCTCAGCACGGCGTAGAACAACTCCGGGAGACGGGGGGCTAGAAACGCTGAAGAAACCGGAAACCGCGGCATCATGATAAAGTATTGAGCCTCGGATGCCGTGATAATGCAAGACGCCCACATCCGCGGGGAAGCCGTCGTCGCCGTTGGGGAGTTGAAAATTGAAAACATTTTGCTTACAACAATACCGAATTAATGGATGTTGTCTATTGGCGCGCCGAGATCGAACCTAATGCTGGTCTTTGCGATGCAAGAGCGGGTTTAGTACGCCGTTAACCACTTCAACATCCAAGCGCGCCCACGCCGAAGTGAGTTCTAACGACCATATGGGCTCGCTGTCGCCGTCATCTCCGTCCGGTGCACCACCTTCGAACACGTCTCAAGCAAAATTGGATGTACCCATTGCCCCCCCCCCCCCCCCCCCCCGCCAACACTTTCGCCCCTTCCGTGGAGACATGTACTCCCCGCACAATGTGGCCGTTGGGTAAGTTCTCGAAAGCGCCACCCAAACAGGAATACAAACTATGCCCCTTGCGGATGGGCACCGTGAGGCCGACGCTAGCATACGCCTCCGGCATAGCATATCCAATAGCCAAGAGAAACGCATCGCAAGGGCTCCCAAGAAGTGACCATCGTCATGATAACCGCAAATAATGGATTCCTTTGGGAGAATCGCAGCCAACTTTGTGTATATCCGAGAGGCGACTATGTGAAAGGTGGGGTTCATCTTGGGCCGTCACACGCCTACATACCAAGGTCAAATTCACGGGGTATCGAGCCCGCGACCTTCTGCGTATGAGGCGTGCGCTTTACCGACGCATCGGAAAAGAATGGACTTCGCTTAGAGGCCATCTTCCCACTAAGTTCTAAATCACGACATTACCAAGGCTCCCGTCCCCCGGACTCTTCTTGGACCGCAGCCCGGATGCGAAACCCATGTGGAAGGTGGGGTTCATCTTGGGCCGTCACACGCCTACATACCAAGGTCGAATTTACGGGGTATCGAAACCGCGACCTTCTGCGTTTGATGCGTGCGCCTCACCGACGCATTGGACTTCGCTTATTAGTGGCCATCTTGCCACCAAGTTCTAAATCACGACAACTAATGCGAAGAGCATGGCCTAGAGAACGCAACCTTGATGGATGCCACGGGTACTTGGGATACGCATAGCCGGGTCATTAGCATTAGATGAGTCGTAAACATACAAGGTAAATGGACGGCCATAAAAAATCGTAGCGACGCGTAGCCACAGTCTAAGCATGGGATTTTATGACAATTCCTTGAACACGGGACGCCGCAGAAACTCGTTGAACGCTTTGGATACGTCGCCTTGCATGTCCTCCCACTCCGTTGAGGCGTCAAGCGAGGCACGAACCATGAGATTTGAAATAGTATTATAGCGATATCGTAGATGTGGACCGATTTGTGGCGGTTAGCCTTCAAAAGCTAACTACTGACACAAATCCGTTCTGTTCTGTCCCGTCGCTGCTTGTTTGCGAGGTGGTAGTACTGATGGGAAGAGATGAGAAGATGTCTCATTGTTGGTACTTTAGCAGTATCTTATATGGAACAAAGGGAATTGTTAAATGGTTATGTCACCTCCCTCTACTGCACTAGGCTTATATAGTTTTTGCCTCGTTAGCTTGCACATGCTCTCGCTTGGCTTACGTGTCAGGTGCTAGGGCTCTCCAACCGTCATCAACATCCTTGCGACGCGTCTCGTTCAGTCTGGGGAATCACATTATGCATAGGAAACCTTGCTTGGCGCGTCATCTCGCTAGTTAGATTAATTGTGCGAACATGTACGTACCGGGAGATACTGGTAGTACAATACGCATCTGATACCTCGCTAAACTGCAGTAGCGACGTACCCACGTTGTACGTCCTTCCGGTGGAAAAGCACGAATTGGAATTAGTAACGAGTACATGTGCAATGTCATGTAATGTACTCGTCACATATTGATGTCTCACGGCCATCAATACTCTGCCATATATGTCACTTCGGAGAATGATTGGGTCGGGTACTCTTCGACCATGTACACCTATCGACACACCTATTTGCAATGTGTGCCGACGTTCCTTGGAGGTTGAAAACTGTAAGCAACCGCAGTAATCGCTACAGACCCCTAGCTCAAGCAGTAAGAAGAGAAATAATTTAAGATCTCAAAAGAAATCTAGTTGTCAAAATGAATGTGGTTGCTCGACCTTAACGATGCGCGGCCGGCTCCTATTGAACCGGGGTGCCGACCGGCCTAGGCCGATCGGCGTTCGAGAGGGTCGACGGGCTAGCCTAATCTAGCTCCCGCATGACTTCGGTCTTGCCGGAGAAAGGAAGGGTAAGGTTAGCGGAAAAACCCCCCTCACGCGGTCGCTCGTCGATCCCGCCGTCGCATCCCGTAAGCCCCGCCCCAAGGTCGTAGCCGCTCCTCCCGTCGCGGCTTTCTACCTAGTCGAGGTCCTCCGTCAGGTCGAAGGCAAGTGGGCGGACCGAGACAGCCATAAGGAAAAAGCTAGCGCTCCTGCCGCCGAGCTCAAAAGTTCCCCGGCCATTTCCTCGGCTATTTCTGTGTAGGTACCCGGGTACCTGTCTGGAAAATCAGCGACCGATCGAACCCTCCACTCACCGTTTGCGCGTCCATCGAGCACCCTTGATTCGGGTGCAAGCCTCCGCGCTTATCCGGGCTCGCACTCTCTAATACTAGGCGTGCCTAGCGATAGTGGGTAGCGGGGGAGTAGTGCGCGGTCGCAATAGCCGGATCCAAAAAGGCCGCGGGTGTGCGGAAATTATTCAAACCCTCCGTACCGGATTTTCCGGCGGCGCCTTATCTTGCGGATCACCCCGCCGCTAGACCTTGGCGTTCCTCCCGTCGCGAGAGTCCTCCTCGTTGTTGGTGTCGTGCCGCACTATGTCGGCGGGCTCGACGTCAGCATGCTCGTCGTCGTCATTACCTATGGCGAGAAGCGCGCGAATCGCGAAACGAGCTAAAACGGAGCCATTTCAAATATGGCGAAACGTCCCCTTTTAATCTCGAAGTTCTTGCTCTAGTGCGCGTCGTTATTCGGGATCAAGCTTGTCCATCGGGATAAATGTGGCCGAGGCAAGGAATGAGGCAATGCATGGTGGACCTTTGCATTCATCACGGCGGCTTCGGTTATAGCGGTGAGAGTGCAAGGGGAACCGCCCAACACGCGAAAAGTTTAAGACCTCCAACCATCGACATGATCATGGTCGCGCCCTCGAGGATTTGACTTTCGAGGGTATCTAGCAACGACCTCCACAATACTAACTTCCGAAGCATAAACACACCTCGAGCCTCTAGGAGACCTCACTAGCTCGCACCCGCCCACTGAATTAGCGGCAACGAGTATTTCTATGGTTGCCATAGACTAGTGGCCGTAATGGGATGCGGCGAGGCTTTGTCGGCATAAACCCCAAAATATAAACCCGCGGCGGCGCATCCGCGGCTACCGCCCCCGTGCAAGCACTCCATCCCGCCACCATAGCACGACTAACCGCCGCCTTGGCCGATAGTGACATCAAGAAGTTGATTGAGGATAAGGAAGGGCCCCGAGCTCTCTCCATAGAGTTGGGATCCATGGTGTTCCTAGCATGACCCAATATACATGCAAGCACCGGATTTGCAGCATGTTGACCGGCGGCATATCGGCGTGCCACCGGCCCACCACCCGGATGTCCCATAATATCGCCCCATGTTTACCATAGTCTACCCTTGGACAAGAAAATATGCTTAGACGGCTAAGACATTCGAAAATCCTTCGCTGACCCCAAGGACCCCCGATTCCTCGCTAATTGGTATTATATCTCCACATGGAAACTTGAAATATTACACGACACGGCAGCCCTATCGGTTTAAAACGGATCGAAAAAATAGTACCCCCAGCAATAGTGATTAATGAACCAGTCAGAAACGGACCGCCGTCCTCTCGCGAGTGGAATGGTCCCACGAGGACAATCATCGAGGCGTGCGCACCTGACGCAAGCGTCAAGCACAGCGCGCGAATGAGTCATGCTCGGACGGGGCCGTACATTTCCTCAACCTGGGTAGGGAGCTTGTCAAGTTTGAAGTTGACAATGGAGTGTACGAACTATAGAACAGATCCTGTTCGAGTATAGTCGTATTAGAGACACGAATCTAACATGTATATATTTATGTTAAAAACACGTAGAAATCATGATGCGGTTATTCATTCAAGGTATGTCCATCGTCGACTCATAATCATGCACAATGAATGAAGACCGTCGATTTTGCACCGCCAATGCACTCCAATAGGTATGGGTACTTGTACCAATTCCTCTATCTATAGTGTACTGGCGGTGGTGGCCTCCCATCATACCTTGCCATCATCACATGTTGTCATTCAACATTTCTATTACAAGAAGCACTACATTGATTCAGACATGGAGAAAAGGGGGGGCATGAGGGCAAGAGTGACAAGAGGATCACTAGGCAAAGGGAAAGGCAAGGGGAAGCACTACATGGTGTATAAACCTAGCACATTAAACTAAGGATACTACTAGGCAACGCTGAAATTTCAACACATGGAGGCGGCAAGCGGCTCCTCACGCGCAGCTCGAGGAAACACGGGGACGCTTGCGGCCCATGCCGCGCGTTAAGAGCGCCGTGGCAGGAGACGGCATCCCGCACGAAAAGTAAGCGGCCTCCACACCGTCCGCGGCGGCGGACATTCAGCGCAAGCCGTTGTCCGCGTGAGCGACATGGACGGTGAGAAAAACCATCGGCGCCATGAGGCCAACAACTAGCCCACATGCATCCCTTTAGATGTGACTGCTTGTCTAGCCAACTCCGTAAAAAAGCCGTGGCGTGGCCGCCGAGAGTACCAAATTCCGTGACCGCAAAGGGAATGAAGCGGATTTCGGGGGCGACTCCTGACCCCCTCCGAGTGCTTCTCGATCTCGGTTTTCTCAGCACGGCGTAGAACAACTCCGGGAGACGGGGGGCTAGAAACGCTGAAGAAACCGGAAACCGCGGCATCATGATAAAGTATTGAGCCTCGGATGCCGTGATAATGCAAGACGCCCACATCCGCGGGGAAGCCGTCGTCGCCGTTGGGGAGTTGAAAATTGAAAACATTTTGCTTACAACAATACCGAATTAATGGATGTTGTCTATTGGCGCGCCGAGATCGAACCTAATGCTGGTCTTTGCGATGCAAGAGCGGGTTTAGTACGCCGTTAACCACTTCAACATCCAAGCGCGCCCACGCCGAAGTGAGTTCTAACGACCATATGGGCTCGCTGTCGCCGTCATCTCCGTCCGGTGCACCACCTTCGAACACGTCTCAAGCAAAATTGGATGTACCCATTGCCCCCCCCCCCCCCCCCCCCCCCCCCCCCCCCCGCCAACACTTTCGCCCCTTCCGTGGAGACATGTACTCCCCGCACAATGTGGCCGTTGGGTAAGTTCTCGAAAGCGCCACCCAAACAGGAATACAAACTATGCCCCTTGCGGATGGGCACCGTGAGGCCGACGCTAGCATACGCCTCCGGCATAGCATATCCAATAGCCAAGAGAAACGCATCGCAAGGGCTCCCAAGAAGTGACCATCGTCATGATAACCGCAAATAATGGATTCCTTTGGGAGAATCGCAGCCAACTTTGTGTATATCCGAGAGGCGACTATGTGAAAGGTGGGGTTCATCTTGGGCCGTCACACGCCTACATACCAAGGTCAAATTCACGGGGTATCGAGCCCGCGACCTTCTGCGTATGAGGCGTGCGCTTTACCGACGCATCGGAAAAGAATGGACTTCGCTTAGAGGCCATCTTCCCACTAAGTTCTAAATCACGACATTACCAAGGCTCCCGCCCCCCGGACTCTTCCTGGACCGCAGCCCGGATGCGAAACCCATGTGGAAGGTGGGGTTCATCTTGGGCCGTCACACGCCTACATACCAAGGTCGAATTTACGGGGTATCGAAACCGCGACCTTCTGCGTTTGATGCGTGCGCCTCACCGACGCATTGGACTTCGCTTATTAGTGGCCATCTTGCCACCAAGTTCTAAATCACGACAACTAATGCGAAGAGCATGGCCTAGAGAACGCAACCTTGATGGATGCCACGGGTACTTGGGATACGCATAGCCGGGTCATTAGCATTAGATGAGTCGTAAACATACAAGGTAAATGGACGGCCATAAAAAATCGTAGCGACGCGTAGCCACAGTCTAAGCATGGGATTTTATGACAATTCCTTGAACACGGGACGCCGCAGAAACTCGTTGAACGCTTTGGATACGTCGCCTTGCATGTCCTCCCACTCCGTTGAGGCGTCAAGCGAGGCACGAACCATGAGATTTGAAATAGTATTATAGCGATATCGTAGATGTGGACCGATTTTTGGCGGTTAGCCTTCAAAAGCTAACTACTGACACAAATCCGTTCTGTTCTGTCCCGTCGCTGCTTGTTTGCGAGGTGGTAGTACTGATGGGAAGAGATGAGAAGATGTCTCATTGTTGGTACTTTAGCAGTATCTTATATGGAACAAAGGGAATTGTTAAATGGTTATGTCACCTCCCTCTACTGCACTAGGCTTATATAGTTTTTGCCTCGTTAGCTTGCACATGCTCTCGCTTGGCTTACGTGTCAGGTGCTAGGGCTCTCCAACCGTCATCAACATCCTTGCGACGCGTCTCGTTCAGTCTGGGGAATCACATTATGCATAGGAAACCTTGCTTGGCGCGTCATCTCGCTAGTTAGATTAATTGTGCGAACATGTACGTACCGGGAGATACTGGTAGTACAATACGCATCTGATACCTCGCTAAACTGCAGTAGCGACGTACCCACGTTGTACGTCCTTCCGGTGGAAAAGCACGAATTGGAATTAGTAACGAGTACATGTGCAATGTCATGTAATGTACTCGTCACATATTGATGTCTCACGGCCATCAATACTCTGCCATATATGTCACTTCGGAGAATGATTGGGTCGGGTACTCTTCGACCATGTACACCTATCGACACACCTATTTGCAATGTGTGCCGACGTTCCTTGGAGGTTGAAAACTGTAAGCAACCGCAGTAATCGCTACAGACCCCTAGCTCAAGCAGTAAGAAGAGAAATAATTTAAGATCTCAAAAGAAATCTAGTTGTCAAAATGAATGTGGTTGCTCGACCTTAACGATGCGCGGCCGGCTCCTATTGAACCGGGGTGCCGACCGGCCTAGGCCGATCGGCGTTCGAGAGGGTCGACGGGCTAGCCTAATCTAGCTCCCGCATGACTTCGGTCTTGCCGGAGAAAGGAAGGGTAAGGTTAGCGGAAAAACCCCCCTCACGCGGTCGCTCGTCGATCCCGCCGTCGCATCCCGTAAGCCCCGCCCCAAGGTCGTAGCCGCTCCTCCCGTCGCGGCTTTCTACCTAGTCGAGGTCCTCCGTCAGGTCGAAGGCAAGTGGGCGGACCGAGACAGCCATAAGGAAAAAGCTAGCGCTCCTGCCGCCGAGCTCAAAAGTTCCCCGGCCATTTCCTCGGCTATTTCTGTGTAGGTACCCGGGTACCTGTCTGGAAAATCAGCGACCGATCGAACCCTCCACTCACCGTTTGCGCGTCCATCGAGCACCCTTGATTCGGGTGCAAGCCTCCGCGCTTATCCGGGCTCGCACTCTCTAATACTAGGCGTGCCTAGCGATAGTGGGTAGCGGGGGAGTAGTGCGCGGTCGCAATAGCCGGATCCAAAAAGGCCGCGGGTGTGCGGAAATTATTCAAACCCTCCGTACCGGATTTTCCGGCGGCGCCTTATCTTGCGGATCACCCCGCCGCTAGACCTTGGCGTTCCTCCCGTCGCGAGAGTCCTCCTCGTTGTTGGTGTCGTGCCGCACTATGTCGGCGGGCTCGACGTCAGCATGCTCGTCGTCGTCATTACCTATGGCGAGAAGCGCGCGAATCGCGAAACGAGCTAAAACGGAGCCATTTCAAATATGGCGAAACGTCCCCTTTTAATCTCGAAGTTCTTGCTCTAGTGCGCGTCGTTATTCGGGATCAAGCTTGTCCATCGGGATAAATGTGGCCGAGGCAAGGAATGAGGCAATGCATGGTGGACCTTTGCATTCATCACGGCGGCTTCGGTTATAGCGGTGAGAGTGCAAGGGGAACCGCCCAACACGCGAAAAGTTTAAGACCTCCAACCATCGACATGATCATGGTCGCGCCCTCGAGGATTTGACTTTCGAGGGTATCTAGCAACGACCTCCACAATACTAACTTCCGAAGCATAAACACACCTCGAGCCTCTAGGAGACCTCACTAGCTCGCACCCGCCCACTGAATTAGCGGCAACGAGTATTTCTATGGTTGCCATAGACTAGTGGCCGTAATGGGATGCGGCGAGGCTTTGTCGGCATAAACCCCAAAATATAAACCCGCGGCGGCGCATCCGCGGCTACCGCCCCCGTGCAAGCACTCCATCCCGCCACCATAGCACGACTAACCGCCGCCTTGGCCGATAGTGACATCAAGAAGTTGATTGAGGATAAGGAAGGGCCCCGAGCTCTCTCCATAGAGTTGGGATCCATGGTGTTCCTAGCATGACCCAATATACATGCAAGCACCGGATTTGCAGCATGTTGACCGGCGGCATACCGGCGTGCCACCGGCCCACCACCCGGATGTCCCATAATATCGCCCCATGTTTACCATAGTCTACCCTTGGACAAGAAAATATGCTTAGACGGCTAAGACATTCGAAAATCCTTCGCTGGGCCCAAGGACCCCCGATTCCTCGCTAATTGGTATTATATCTCCACATGGAAACTTGAAATATTACACGACACGGCAGCCCTATCGGTTTAAAACGGATCGAAAAAATAGTACCCCCAGCAATAGTGATTAATGAACCAGTCAGAAACGGACCGCCGTCCTCTCGCGAGTGGAATGGTCCCACGAGGACAATCATCGAGGCGTGCGCACCTGACGCAAGCGTCAAGCACAGCGCGCGAATGAGTCATGCTCGGACGGGGCCGTACATTTCCTCAACCTGGGTAGGGAGCTTGTCAAGTTTGAAGTTGACAATGGAGTGTACGAACTATAGAACAGATCCTGTTCGAGTATAGTCGTATTAGAGACACGAATCTAACATGTATATATTTATGTTAAAAACACGTAGAAATCATGATGCGGTTATTCATTCAAGGTATGTCCATCGTCGACTCATAATCATGCACAATGAATGAAGACCGTCGATTTTGCACCGCCAATGCACTCCAATAGGTATGGGTACTTGTGCCAATTCCTCTATCTATAGTGTACTGGCGGTGGTGGCCTCCCATCATACCTTGCCATCATCACATGTTGTCATTCAACATTTCTATTACAAGAAGCACTACATTGATTCAGACATGGAGAAAAGGGGGGGCATGAGGGCAAGAGTGACAAGAGGATCACTAGGCAAAGGGAAAGGCAAGGGGAAGCACTACATGGTGTATAAACCTAGCACATTAAACTAAGGATACTACTAGGCAACGCTGAAATTTCAACACATGGAGGCGGCAAGCGGCTCCTCACGCGCAGCTCGAGGAAACACGGGGACGCTTGCGGCCCATGCCGCGCGTTAAGAGCGCCGTGGCAGGAGACGGCATCCCGCACGAAAAGTAAGCGGCCTCCACACCGTCCGCGGCGGCGGACATTCAGCGCAAGCCGTTGTCCGCGTGAGCGACATGGACGGTGAGAAAAACCATCGGCGCCATGAGGCCAACAACTAGCCCACATGCATCCCTTTAGATGTGACTGCTTGTCTAGCCAACTCCGTAAAAAAGCCGTGGCGTGGCCGCCGAGAGTACCAAATTCCGTGACCGCAAAGGGAATGAAGCGGATTTCGGGGGCGACTCCTGACCCCCTCCGAGTGCTTCTCGATCTCGGTTTTCTCAGCACGGCGTAGAACAACTCCGGGAGACGGGGGGCTAGAAACGCTGAAGAAACCGGAAACCGCGGCATCATGATAAAGTATTGAGCCTCGGATGCCGTGATAATGCAAGACGCCCACATCCGCGGGGAAGCCGTCGTCGCCGTTGGGGAGTTGAAAATTGAAAACATTTTGCTTACAACAATACCGAATTAATGGATGTTGTCTATTGGCGCGCCGAGATCGAACCTAATGCTGGTCTTTGCGATGCAAGAGCGGGTTTAGTACGCCGTTAACCACTTCAACATCCAAGCGCGCCCACGCCGAAGTGAGTTCTAACGACCATATGGGCTCGCTGTCGCCGTCATCTCCGTCCGGTGCACCACCTTCGAACACGTCTCAAGCAAAATTGGATGTACCCATTGCCCCCCCCCCCCCCCCCCCCCCCCGCCAACACTTTCGCCCCTTCCGTGGAGACATGTACTCCCCGCACAATGTGGCCGTTGGGTAAGTTCTCGAAAGCGCCACCCAAACAGGAATACAAACTATGCCCCTTGCGGATGGGCACCGTGAGGCCGACGCTAGCATACGCCTCCGGCATAGCATATCCAATAGCCAAGAGAAACGCATCGCAAGGGCTCCCAAGAAGTGACCATCGTCATGATAACCGCAAATAATGGATTCCTTTGGGAGAATCGCAGCCAACTTTGTGTATATCCGAGAGGCGACTATGTGAAAGGTGGGGTTCATCTTGGGCCGTCACACGCCTACATACCAAGGTCAAATTCACGGGGTATCGAGCCCGCGACCTTCTGCGTATGAGGCGTGCGCTTTACCGACGCATCGGAAAAGAATGGACTTCGCTTAGAGGCCATCTTCCCACTAAGTTCTAAATCACGACATTACCAAGGCTCCCGCCCCCCGGACTCTTCCTGGACCGCAGCCCGGATGCGAAACCCATGTGGAAGGTGGGGTTCATCTTGGGCCGTCACACGCCTACATACCAAGGTCGAATTTACGGGGTATCGAAACCGCGACCTTCTGCGTTTGATGCGTGCGCCTCACCGACGCATTGGACTTCGCTTATTAGTGGCCATCTTGCCACCAAGTTCTAAATCACGACAACTAATGCGAAGAGCATGGCCTAGAGAACGCAACCTTGATGGATGCCACGGGTACTTGGGATACGCATAGCCGGGTCATTAGCATTAGATGAGTCGTAAACATACAAGGTAAATGGACGGCCATAAAAAATCGTAGCGACGCGTAGCCACAGTCTAAGCATGGGATTTTATGACAATTCCTTGAACACGGGACGCCGCAGAAACTCGTTGAACGCTTTGGATACGTCGCCTTGCATGTCCTCCCACTCCGTTGAGGCGTCAAGCGAGGCACGAACCATGAGATTTGAAATAGTATTATAGCGATATCGTAGATGTGGACCGATTTTTGGCGGTTAGCCTTCAAAAGCTAACTACTGACACAAATCCGTTCTGTTCGTCTGTCCCGTCGCTGCTTGTTTGCGAGGTGGTAGTACTGATGGGAAGAGATGAGAAGATGTCTCATTGTTGGTACTTTAGCAGTATCTTATATGGAACAAAGGGAATTGTTAAATGGTTATGTCACCTCCCTCTACTGCACTAGGCTTATATAGTTTTTGCCTCGTTAGCTTGCACATGCTCTCGCTTGGCTTACGTGTCAGGTGCTAGGGCTCTCCAACCGTCATCAACATCCTTGCGACGCGTCTCGTTCAGTCTGGGGAATCACATTATGCATAGGAAACCTTGCTTGGCGCGTCATCTCGCTAGTTAGATTAATTGTGCGAACATGTACGTACCGGGAGATACTGGTAGTACAATACGCATCTGATACCTCGCTAAACTGCAGTAGCGACGTACCCACGTTGTACGTCCTTCCGGTGGAAAAGCACGAATTGGAATTAGTAACGAGTACATGTGCAATGTCATGTAATGTACTCGTCACATATTGATGTCTCACGGCCATCAATACTCTGCCATATATGTCACTTCGGAGAATGATTGGGTCGGGTACTCTTCGACCATGTACACCTATCGACACACCTATTTGCAATGTGTGCCGACGTTCCTTGGAGGTTGAAAACTGTAAGCAACCGCAGTAATCGCTACAGACCCCTAGCTCAAGCAGTAAGAAGAGAAATAATTTAAGATCTCAAAAGAAATCTAGTTGTCAAAATGAATGTGGTTGCTCGACCTTAACGATGCGCGGCCGGCTCCTATTGAACCGGGGTGCCGACCGGCCTAGGCCGATCGGCGTTCGAGAGGGTCGACGGGCTAGCCTAATCTAGCTCCCGCATGACTTCGGTCTTGCCGGAGAAAGGAAGGGTAAGGTTAGCGGAAAAACCCCCCTCACGCGGTCGCTCGTCGATCCCGCCGTCGCATCCCGTAAGCCCCGCCCCAAGGTCGTAGCCGCTCCTCCCGTCGCGGCTTTCTACCTAGTCGAGGTCCTCCGTCAGGTCGAAGGCAAGTGGGCGGACCGAGACAGCCATAAGGAAAAAGCTAGCGCTCCTGCCGCCGAGCTCAAAAGTTCCCCGGCCATTTCCTCGGCTATTTCTGTGTAGGTACCCGGGTACCTGTCTGGAAAATCAGCGACCGATCGAACCCTCCACTCACCGTTTGCGCGTCCATCGAGCACCCTTGATTCGGGTGCAAGCCTCCGCGCTTATCCGGGCTCGCACTCTCTAATACTAGGCGTGCCTAGCGATAGTGGGTAGCGGGGGAGTAGTGCGCGGTCGCAATAGCCGGATCCAAAAAGGCCGCGGGTGTGCGGAAATTATTCAAACCCTCCGTACCGGATTTTCCGGCGGCGCCTTATCTTGCGGATCACCCCGCCGCTAGACCTTGGCGTTCCTCCCGTCGCGAGAGTCCTCCTCGTTGTTGGTGTCGTGCCGCACTATGTCGGCGGGCTCGACGTCAGCATGCTCGTCGTCGTCATTACCTATGGCGAGAAGCGCGCGAATCGCGAAACGAGCTAAAACGGAGCCATTTCAAATATGGCGAAACGTCCCCTTTTAATCTCGAAGTTCTTGCTCTAGTGCGCGTCGTTATTCGGGATCAAGCTTGTCCATCGGGATAAATGTGGCCGAGGCAAGGAATGAGGCAATGCATGGTGGACCTTTGCATTCATCACGGCGGCTTCGGTTATAGCGGTGAGAGTGCAAGGGGAACCGCCCAACACGCGAAAAGTTTAAGACCTCCAACCATCGACATGATCATGGTCGCGCCCTCGAGGATTTGACTTTCGAGGGTATCTAGCAACGACCTCCACAATACTAACTTCCGAAGCATAAACACACCTCGAGCCTCTAGGAGACCTCACTAGCTCGCACCCGCCCACTGAATTAGCGGCAACGAGTATTTCTATGGTTGCCATAGACTAGTGGCCGTAATGGGATGCGGCGAGGCTTTGTCGGCATAAACCCCAAAATATAAACCCGCGGCGGCGCATCCGCGGCTACCGCCCCCGTGCAAGCACTCCATCCCGCCACCATAGCACGACTAACCGCCGCCTTGGCCGATAGTGACATCAAGAAGTTGATTGAGGATAAGGAAGGGCCCCGAGCTCTCTCCATAGAGTTGGGATCCATGGTGTTCCTAGCATGACCCAATATACATGCAAGCACCGGATTTGCAGCATGTTGACCGGCGGCATATCGGCGTGCCACCGGCCCACCACCCGGATGTCCCATAATATCGCCCCATGTTTACCATAGTCTACCCTTGGACAAGAAAATATGCTTAGACGGCTAAGACATTCGAAAATCCTTCGCTGGGCCCAAGGACCCCCGATTCCTCGCTAATTGGTATTATATCTCCACATGGAAACTTGAAATATTACACGACACGGCAGCCCTATCGGTTTAAAACGGATCGAAAAAATAGTACCCCCAGCAATAGTGATTAATGAACCAGTCAGAAACGGACCGCCGTCCTCTCGCGAGTGGAATGGTCCCACGAGGACAATCATCGAGGCGTGCGCACCTGACGCAAGCGTCAAGCACAGCGCGCGAATGAGTCATGCTCGGACGGGGCCGTACATTTCCTCAACCTGGGTAGGGAGCTTGTCAAGTTTGAAGTTGACAATGGAGTGTACGAACTATAGAACAGATCCTGTTCGAGTATAGTCGTATTAGAGACACGAATCTAACATGTATATATTTATGTTAAAAACACGTAGAAATCATGATGCGGTTATTCATTCAAGGTATGTCCATCGTCGACTCATAATCATGCACAATGAATGAAGACCGTCGATTTTGCACCGCCAATACACTCCAATAGGTATGGGTACTTGTACCAATTCGCGCTATCTATAGTGTACTGGCGGTGGCGGCCTCCCATCACATACATTAGCATCATAATCTGCCGTCCTTCTTGAAACAGAATGAACTACAGGCATTCAAGGGGGTAAATGTTAGGTATCCTCTGAATGATACAAAGATGATGTGCTCTAATGAGTCGCGTGATAACTGCACTGAGAGTCGACAACGTTGATTATTGTTGTGCAGACCTGCAGCGACCAAAGTCAGCTCAAACTTCACTTCAGACTCGCCAACGTTAGCTATCGGTAGCCAAGGGGGTTTGGGTTTAACATGTCGTCGGAGAAGGGCCGTGGTTGAGAGAGCAAGGCGCGATGGCGGCGGGTAGCGACACCCCTAAAGGTCTAGGCGGTCTTTTGGGAGTCCTCGTTTCGCTCTCTCGCCAACGAATGAATGCTCGCCTCGTAACCACGAAACCTCGCAAACCTTAAGCACCGGCTTCGCACCACCCATAGACAATAGCTATAAGGGGTTGAAAGTTATTGGCGGGCCGGGAGGAGCGGTAGTAGTAGTGGTATCCGTGCAAGGCAAGTCGATGCGAACAAGTACGGTAGAGTGATAGGTAACTGAGACTCTTCTTCTTCTTAGTGTGCACATAAGTACCTCAGACGGTGGTCGTTCGATACGTAGTCGTCGTCTGCCGTTCTTCCAAAGGACGCGACTGGTAATTAAAAAGCGTAACTAACCGGAGCCGCCAGCTCAGTATTTTTTTTTTCTGCAATACAAACTACGATCGCGAAAGACAAATAAATAAATAAAACTACGCGTGTCTCTTGGCGAAACCGGCAGCCCTCTAGGCACACGCTAGCTCGTCTTGCCGGATCACGGCAGGCTTTGTGAAGCAGCTTCGTTAAAGTTAGGCAGCAGATGATGCTGCACCTCCGCAGCGGCGTTTCCAGCCGCTGACGTGGACG
>JAPMLY010000276.1:0-10000 GCA_026401115.1 Tetraselmis chui | reverse complement strand
ACCCTGGAGTTGGCCTCGCGCTCCGGTGGCTGTCGGATGCGTCTCTACATAATTAGAAAAAAGGCAAATGGTGGTTGGGGCGAGTGCGGCGACTGTTTTAAGCAAAGATTGTAGAGACAGGCATTTTGAGAAAATGTGAATATATGCAAAACGAATTACTCGGCGCAGTATCGGTAAATCAATTTGAATATAGAACAGTTACCGTAGCACCCCCGAGGTATCCACACCCAGCGTTGCAGCCTTCTGCACAAGTACAACCGTTTCTGTCGAGACCGGCTGAGGCTGGCGCGTCTGTGCGCGCTTCGCGGGTGATGTTTCTGCGATCCTTCTCGTGACTGTCGCACCACTGCCGGACGAAGACAGCTGTCGAGCGGTGGCCAGATTCAAACCGGCGCCGGTCAGCCGCTCCTTCTGCCGCACGCGCTGCTGGCGCCGGCGTTCACGTACTGCACGCTGCCGTCTCAGCGCCTCCCACAATCTCAGCGTGTCCTCCTAGCCCAGAAAAAAAACACAATGAATCTTCGCCCAGCAGCGGCAGTTCGCCCAGCACGACCCTTGACAGATAATGATGGTCGTATTCATATTTTGGTTCTTGACGTACCGTCGTGAGGCGCTGAAGAGACGCGGGGCAGACTCCCGCTGGTAGCCACTCTTGCACTTCACTCAACACCCGCTGAGAATCCGCCATGGCTTCACCCCGTAGTCACTGCCTTAAATATGGAGGCGTCACTGATGGCTCCCCTATCGGCGGCGACTGCTGTCAATTCTCCAGCTCGTCACTACCCGGTACTTGTAAGGCGGAAGTTACCATGCCAGCATATTTTCAAAACTGCAGGGCGCGCGTAGAGCGGAGTGCCCCTCTAGAGGCGCGCATCGGAGTAGGGATTTTTTACAAACAATAATAGGTTAAAGAATGCAGGGGGGAGAAGTGGAGAGGCCGAGAGGGAGAGGGAAAAAGAGATAAAGAGGAGTGAGGGGCAGGGGGGAGAGAAGGGAGAGAAGGCGAGGGAGATGGGAAGGGGAGACATAGAAGGGAGAGGGAGAGAGAAAAAAGGGAAGGAAGTAAAGGGGGTGATGAGAGAGATAGAGGAGGGGAGAAGGAAGCAAGAGGGATTGATGAGAGGGAGCAAGAAGGGGAGAGGGAGAGGGGCCTGGAGGGGGGTGGAAAGAAGGGGAGAGTGAAAGGAGGAGCGTGAGGGAGTGGGAGTGAGGGTAAGGAAAGAAAAGGGGGATGGAGGGAGAGGAAGGAAGATAAAAAAAGAAAGGGTAGGGAGAGAGAGAGAGAGAGGGGGGGGGGGTAAGAGGGAGAGGAGAGAAGAGAAAAGCGAGAGGCGGGGTGGAGAGAGGGAGAGAGAAAGAAAGGAAGGAAGGGGAGAGAGAGGGGGTGAGAGAAGGGAGAAAGGAAAGGGGGTGGGAGTGAGGGGACATGGAAGAGAAGAGGAGAGGGAGAGGGTGGGTGGACAAAAGGGGGGTGGGGGGATGTTGAACGTGGTATGCACGGTTCGATAAGGAATTAATATAACTTGCGGTGTGTTAGCTACAGGTACGCTAACGAACATCCTTGGGTGGCGGCTGGTGTCGAGACAAGAGAAATGGGTTGGACTAGAGTTATTAGCTATCTATGGGTTAGTTAGTAATCTCGTGCGTCATGCACTCTAGTCAATGTCATGTACATAAGGTCTTGTAGCAGAGCATACATTAGCTCTTTATAATTAATATAAATTAAGACTTACTTAAAAGACTCCCCCTCAAGATAGCTAAGTCAAATGAAAGTGTGTCCCTCACCTCATTACGGGGTGTATCGCTGCATGGTCCGGATGTACAGAGGATGGCGCTCCGGTGCTTCACAAGTGCAAGTCTAGGCAATGGCTTGGTGAGCATGTCGGCAACCATGTCACATGTCGGTGGATAGCCTTGTAAACCCACATGTTGTTCACTACGCGGCGTCCCGCGGGCAAGAGAACTAGTTCCCATGTCTGGTTAGAGGTCAGCGAGTCGAACTCGAGTTGCATGGCCTTTTGCCACTCCGTCGAATAGGGGTTTACCAAGGCTGCCTGGTAGGATGCGCCGTTTCGACACAGACACTTGCGGACACTAGTGCCACAGGCGCGACGGGTCCTTGTATGGAATTGTGCCGTGGGTGAGCAACCATCATGCACAAGTTAGGGAGAGCCACGAGGTCCTCCACGTGGTCTGAGAGGTCAAGCGAGCATGCATTAGTGACACACAGGCGTGGCACTGTGGACACATTAGCGGCGTAGTCCTCAAATCAGCAAGCGGCCCGCGAACACGAGTGGGTCTATCATACTCAAGCATTGGTTCAACCATATCCGCGTTATCCGGGCTTAGATCAGCGGGTGAGGGCACGATGGAGGCGGCCGAGTCATCGTCACCGTCGAAAAACACATCGATCAACGAGTCAACAAGGTGTGAGTTGCCAAAGCCCGGAACTAATTCTTGGAAGTTAACGTGAATCGACGTAGTGTTGCGCCGGGTAGCGGGATTATACACGCGGTAGCCATGTGAATTTTGGGAGTACCCCATCATCAGCCCACGGAATGCTTCAAGGCCAAGTATCCGTCTGAGGTTGTTTGGCACTTTGGTAAAGGCCGCGCACCCAAACACCCGAAAAGTTTACGCATCGGGCACGGCACCTAGGAGGAGTGTGCGGGGAACCCCTCCAGAAGGGCCGATAGCTCTGCCGAAGGTGCGGTTGCGTAGGTGTACAATTGTGCTTATCGCACACAACCACATATTGTTCGGGACACACATGGCGTGGAGCATGGAAAATGCAAAATCACGCAGTGTGCGCCACGGATGCTTTGCCAATCCTAGCATGTGATGAGCATTAGGGGCGGAGAACTGTGTGTTGAAACCTAGGCGTGTGCACATGAGATGTCTCTCAGATGCCTCAAGCAAAGAGTCCGAGTCGAAATTTATGAAGGGAGCAAATGCATGAAGTTGCGAGATGTACCTCGTATGAGTATGGCATGCGACCAACAAAATGGTTTCCAACTTTCATCAAGTTTAATCTTTTGACTTCATGAATCGAACCCACATATAATTTGTGTGGTGATCGATACCCAGCAAACAATAGCGCAGTCCGTACAGTGAGGGTACATATACATGACCCCAAAGGTCACCAGAGAACTTCTCAAGTGGGGCAGCATGCTTATGTGATGCAATACGATTGCGCGGAGCCGAGGCGGCTTTGTTCAGATTGCACAAATCAAAGGAGAGGTCAATTACATAGCTAGGCATGGACGACACAAAAGGAGTATTATTTGAATGTGAAGGCTTTGCACATTCAAATGTCCAGTACGGCTATGCCATAGGGCAGAGTCACACTCAACAGAAAAAGCGACGGACCGTCCACTGCGAATGTTTACGTGGTGCGAGGACAGCCCCGCAAAGTCACGAGTCATGGGGAGGAGGTACAACTCGTTGCTAGACGGTACTAGCATCCCTTTTCTTGTGGTGACGAGCAGCATGCCATAGTCAGAAATAGTTGGAAATGGGAATTCATACCCGGAGTGTTTATGCGTTCATGTGACACTAAGCAAACGCCTAGTTTTCTGTGCGGACCGAGAGGACAAATCGAGCGTGTACAATGAATGAACGTGCCGAAACACTGTCTTACAAGAGACAAAGCAGATAGGAACTCGAACAATACCCCTCCCCAACACAGAGAGACCGACACCACCTATGGTGCTATGCCGAGACGATGGGCTAAGCTTCGGAAAGTCATATCTAAATGTTGTGAGATTGACCGAGCATGCGGAGTCAACGACCCAGTAAATAGACAAGTCAATAAATGAAGACGAATGTGACGTGAATGCAACAGAGGTGAAGGAGACACAGACCCCAGTGTCGTCGTACTCCATGTCGTGCTCTTGAGAACAATCAGCGGCATCATCCAGTGGAGCATTGTCAGCAGCCATGTCATTGAGATGAGCAGTGGGAGGAGATTGGCCCGCGTACTTCTCCGTAATCTGTTTGCGCTTGGCTAGTGTCTAGCGGAGGACGTCCGCATCAGGTGCCTTGCAGCTGGACCTAACATGATTCGGATTACCGCATGGACCGCACTTGGTGGGAAACTTAGTCTTGTCATGACGTTTATTTGCCACCCAGTTGCCACGTCTGCGATCCCCTTGGCGCTTGCGATCGGCAAGGAACGCGTCAATAGGGTGCCCAAAAGCTGCATTATCTAAAACGCCATGTTCCTCCGCGTCCAAGTCATGCGGTTGGTGGATGATGGTGCCCATCACCCTATCAGCCGACAATATAAAATCAGTATCGAACGCATAAATGACGCATTGCTTCGCCTGGCCATACTCGCCAACGTTGGAGAGTCCACGAATCATGACGAGTGCGAAGACGTGAGGGTAGATCACCGCCGACCCGTCCTTCACCTAGAGACACTCGTTGAGGTCGTCAAAGTGTTGTTTGACAGCGTGAACGTAGGCTGAAACGGATAGCCCGGAGACATGCCGGACCATCATACCGTCCAAGAGTGACAGTGTGCGCGAGATTGTGCGCATCCAGTCTCTCACACAACATTTCCCAAGCAGTTGCCCCACACTCGTATCGCCCGGCTGAAACGCCCGCAATACCATATGCTGCCGGTTTGTTGTGTCGACAACACTAGACGAGCATAGCGTGTGCGTAACGCTGAGTGACTGGATTTAGTTGGACGCCGGACGACGACATAGCGAGCTGCGGGATGAGCGCGGCCGCCTTAAGTGACAAAAACGAAAGGAAGTCGCGCTTCGACAACTTGAAATAACTTGTCTTTGGCATCAACGGCGCGTCCATGCGAAACGACCGGAAGAAGGGGCCACCGTCGAAGGCCGTCGCCTGATCCGCTGTTTGAGCGACAAAGTCAGGGTCGATAGTGAACCGACGGTTGTTGCCTCCCTAGGGTGTCTACTGGCGTTGGGGAGCAAGCAAGAAATCCCCAGTAAGCATGTAGTAAGGAGCATCTACAAGTGTAGTCGAGGCAGTGTGGATAACGACTGGGTGATAGCGTAGTGCGTCCCGACGGACCAGCTCCGACGGGGTCCTTGCGTGTTCATCCATTCGAGCGTGAGGGGCATAATGTTGCTCCATAACTTAACGAATGTTGTCGCCTGATGTGTCGGCGGACTGTATTTCGCTGCGACCGGGGGCGTCGGCGGTGTTGTCGGCCGATGCCGCGGACACCGTTTTGCCTTTTGGCGCCATTTCAAGAAACGTGTACCGAGACAATTGAAAAATCGACTAGCGGTAGCTGTGCCTAACTGAGGTTTCAAAGAGACGGCATGATGCCCCGGGGTGTCTCAAAGCACCTTTTCCGTATTCTCCACCCAGTGTGGGGTAAAGTGACAGCCGAGGCAGGAGCTAGGATGTGTATATGTCCGCTGCGCAAACGGTTGATGTTGTCGTGCACCATGTATATGAGCATTTTCCCTCCGATGCTCCCCCCTTCCCCTCTCTTGCTTGGACATGTATGCACCCTATCCACACAAGCGAGTGCACTTGTGTGGTTGGCTAGGTCGTCGTGGCGTAAAGTAGAATACAACCGTGGTAGGCTAGAGTAGAGTCGGTGGTGGCGGAGCTGTTCCGTAGAACAGAATTAACAGTGAAAAAATAAAGTAAAAGCGTAACTAAGGTCTAAAGTATTATTATTTTCGAAAATATGTTCGGCGTTGCCTTCGGGCGAGTTTCCAAGTTGCACGCCGGAAGACATTGTTGCTTCGGGTATCCTTTAGGTGGAGGGCTCAAGAACATGTTAAGCGTGGTATGCATGGTTCGATAAGGAAGATATTGTAACTAGTGGTGTGATGGCTACAGGTACGCTAACGACCAGCCTTGGGTGGCGGCTGGTGTCGAGACAAGAGAAATGGGTTGGACTAGAGATGTTAGTTGTCTACGGGCTAGCTAGTAATACCGCTAAGGCACCTCACCCTCGTGCCGCGTATACTCCCGACCGGAACAACCTTCTTCCTGGCCGTCACGTTATCGGCAACAAATAGGTTGTCAAGGTCAATTCCTACCCGGGTGCGTATGTCTATCACCTCAAAGCCCGCCTCGTTGGGCAAGGTTACAGCCGACAACTTGACGTTGATTTTCCCCACGCTTTCTCCCCGATCGTCAAGCTCGGTACCCTTGCATGGTCCTCGCCCTCATGGAAGCCCGTGGCATGCACGCCCACTCAGCCCATATATATCGAGACAGCCTTGTTCAATGCCGACAAAATGCTCCAAAAAGAAATGTACATGCGCCAACCCAAGGGTTCGGATGAGTGAGGATGGCATCACTCGAGTCATGCGCTTCCTCAAATGCATATACTGCCTTAAGCGAGCCTCACGTTAATCGTACTCCCTCTTCTAGAGCACGCCCTCCTTCCCTTGGCGTCACTTGTTCTAATTCCGACACTGGCGTGTACACCATGAACCACCCCGTACACGGTATCTATATATATCGTCTAGGTTTACGTCGATATCATCATGGACGTCTCCGACTCCTTCGACTAGATTTGCACCGCAAAACAACACATGGGTTAGTAATTCAACATGTATGACTTGGGGACAATCACGCACCTCCATCACTGGCACACACGTCTCTCAAGACACCTCCGCATGTCTCGTCCGCCCCACCCAAGACTATTACACCAAAGAGGTATCGGAGAAGTACAATATGCTCGAAAGCAAGCCTTCCATTCTTCCGATGCCACCTACTAACTACTACCGTGACGCAGATGTTGCTTCCCCGGCCGACAAGACTTCTTTCTTAACTCATGAACGTGAAACATTTCGCGCCATTCTCAAATCCGTCAACTTCTCATGCATGTGTCAACGTACCCGTGTCGACAACGCCATGGCCATCAATGTCTTTATCTCTACAGCCGGACACAATCGACTAAAATTAGTCGGTTGTGCACCTAGTGTAGTTAACGCTATTACTCTTCATAGATTTGAAGATTTTTAGAATCCTGCCAACATGTTGCTGGCAACACTCCAAACTATCTCTAGACTGAAAATCAAGCCAAAACAAGCTCAGGTAAGTGGACTATTCTGGACCTGAACATGACCCTCCATATTGGAAAATGACCGCTCGCAAAGGCAAAATATGAAATTCCAAGTTGTACAACTTGAAACTATTACTGTCAACAAATACAGCGCAACCTATTGCAAGGGCGCGTTCCACCGACCTCAACAGTGGGTTGAG
The DNA here is from genome assembly GCA_026401115.1 of Tetraselmis chui. Classification (NCBI taxonomy): domain Eukaryota; kingdom Viridiplantae; phylum Chlorophyta; class Chlorodendrophyceae; order Chlorodendrales; family Chlorodendraceae; genus Tetraselmis; species Tetraselmis chui. The sequence goes on along the minus strand of JAPMLY010000276.1, from coordinate 2,791 downwards.
TGTGCATCTTGAGAAGATTGAGAATTTTTGTGCATGTCTTCATTGTTTAATGAAGGGAAAGCACAACCGACTAATTTTAGTCGATTGTGCTAAACAGGGGATTTTTAACTATGTTTTGGAGTGTAAAATTATACTTTGTACACTGCGTCGCTTCAAACTCCATCTCATTGTCCACCAACTGCTAGCAAACGCACGTCATCACATCCAGGCTATATGATAAGCCTCAAATGTGTCGGTTTGAAAAGACACCCTACCGTCATTAAAGACAGTAAAAAGATCCACAGTACTACTAAAGTACTACTGACGTAAAAAATATAGGGGATGGGTCGGTAGCTCGGATGAGCAACGCCGACCGTCTTCGCTCCGGGCTTGGCCTCCCTATGAGCGATAGACTGGTGACCACAGGGCCCGTCGGACGACGGGCACCGATCACCTCTCCCCACCCGAGCCTAGCTCACCCAGGTCAGTGGATCCGTAGGCACATCAGACGGTACACACTCCAAGGCGCAGCTTTCACAAATTTGAATTCGGTTCACATGCCGGAATCTGCGCCACCTACATCTCAAACATTCCGAGTACTCCGTCCAATACTACGACACTCGTGCGTATCAAAAAGATTACAAAAATCACTCTCCCACGGAGCCGGCGCACTCTCACGCGCCCCTCCGAGCGTCCGGACGTTCCCATCAGACGTCCGTGAAAAACAAACCCAGGTCCCATCAGACCTGGTCGTGTGCCGCCACCACACGCTGACCACCTCTAACCCTCTCTCTCTCCACTCCAAATCCACCACTTACACACACATCGACACCCACCTTACGACCACTATGTCATCACCTTCCGCCCTCCCGGAATCATACAAACAGGTACTCCTCAAAGACCGCCCCACACCCCTCTTCGCGGACGACCACATCGGCCCCCGCAACCGCCTTGTGGGTCACCCACTTGCTCCTTTCCTCACAGCCCCACAGCTCACACATGCGGACTACGGACGAGGCACACCCCTGGAACCCACGCCGGGCACAGGGCTTCAAACTCCCCTGGTCCTCTCCGCCCCGACGACTGCCCCCGACCTTGGAAGGGCCGTTGACCTCTCTGCTCGCCTGATCGACTCCTACCTACTGACAGGCCAGTACTCCACCGCCCCCCCTAACACTGCCAGCTTCTGGCTCCACGGTGTGTTCCTACCAAACACGCCGTCTTCCTCACTTATGCTCCTCTCCGCCTGCTCCCTCGCTCGACGCTGGCTTCTCGAAAAAGTTCACGCCCTAACCGATATTCCGGCCCGCGCGAAAAATAGAATCGGTCGGGAACTCGCCCATCGTGCGAAATGGACAGCCCCAGTCACCCGCACCCCACACCCAGCCATGCCCCAGCAACACGATCTCACCCCACTGCCAGTCGCACTCTCACATGGTCATCAGGAGGTCCGACTGGACATCCCCACCTCCTGCATCACAGTTGGCTTACTTTATCAGCTCGCTTCACGCCAGCGTGAACTCCCGTCGGGAGGTCCAACGCCACCCAGCGCCGCCTCGGACCCCCAACTTTCCACCACCCTGAGACAGCAAGAAATTCAGATTATCCGTGCTGTAGCCGTTCCCGCAATTTCGGGCCAACGCCTGAAAATTAGCTCCTCCCTGTTCACTCATCTCTCCGGCCCAGACGTCGTTCCCCTGATACAGGCCCTCCTGTTAGATCGACTCGCCACGGAACTCGCCGACACCTGGAACGCCAGCGCCACCACCCCTACCCCCCGAATGGAGGACCTCCCGGAACCAGCCCAACTCCTGCTCCAGATCGCGGACGCCCTACAACCTACACGGGAACCCGTCCAGGTCGTGAACGACCCCCTCTCCTTCTGGATGCATATCCTCCACCCACCCCATAATCCAGTTCTTTCACAATCAGGACCTGTACATTTTCATGCCACCCTTCAAAATGCTATTCACACCGTACCCCCCACCCCCCAAAACTACACAATTACCATCACACCCCCCCTCTCACAGGCCATGTCCCAGGCACCTCCTGGACTGACACCTGTCTCACCACAGTCCTCATCCAGTCCCCCCACCCCCTCCCCTTCCCCCAACCCACATCACAAGGTACTATCCCTTCTTCACACTGGCTCTCCACCCTCCTCCATCAAACAGCTTCAGAATACGCACAGTCACACACCCACTCCCACAACTCCACACCCTCCACCTTCGACATCTCACACCACACCTCCCTCAAAAAATTTCCTGACGGCTCATACTTCCGCTCCCACCCCTCCCCTTCCCCTCACATCAACACCAGCATCCAAATCTCCCTCACCAAAATCATGTACTGCATCCTTATCTCAACCAACGGCACTGCCACCATTCCCCTCCCCCACACCTACATACACCGCGGCACCCCCACCAACACCACATGCTCCCTATACATCACACCCCACCACTACTCCACCTTCGGCAGGTCCCGCATCACAGACCCCATCTTCACCACCTCCCCCTCCCCCCCTCAGCTCACCCTCGCAAAAAACAAATCCCTCCTTCGCAACCCCCCCTCTCTCCTTCTCGAATGGACAGGACACTTGCAGGCGACCAACACCTACGAGGCATGGCAACAAGAACCTGCGGACGGCTCCCTGCTGGACACCCCTGACGATACCCCCCTCGACCTCGACTCTCTACCCGACATCCAACTGGCCCCTTCATACTCCCCCCCTCCCCCTCGCACTCGCAACCAGCGCCCCTCCAAAAAACGTCGCTCCCCCTCCCCCGCCCATCATACGTACCCCCAACCCGCT